>VWPW01015948.1:272-24839 GCA_013389825.1 Crypturellus undulatus | reverse complement strand
TCATTATAGTGATGATGCTTTAGAGACTCCTAAACGAGTTACGCAGAGTTATGGCTGCCCCAGCTAGGAAGAGAGGCACATTAGGAGGCCAACTCAAGCGCCTCCATGGAAATGCAAGCAGCATGTGAAATAGACAAGGGGAACTGGAGATGTGTGTGCAGTTGCAGGGCCACGATCTCATTGTGAATACTGAGACACGGTGGGACAGCACTCACGGCTGCGACATGCCCGTGTGCTTTGTGCTTTTGGGGAGGCCAGGCCAGGAAGGCGAGCTGGTGGAGTTGCTCTTCACATGTGAGAACAACCGGAATATGTGGAGCTCTCGGTGCAATCCTGTACAAAGCGCTCCAGGTGTCCCCACTTGAGCAGCACCGTGGACTGAATGATCTCTAGGGGTCCCCTCCAACCTCAACCCTTCTGTGATCCTGGGATCAAAGTTGTTTGGCTCGCGTTATCTTTGCTGATTTATCCACATTATCAGCATGCTTGACTTAGACGTACACTTGCCTCTGGAATTGCTGAGCCTTCCTCCTGGAGTCTGTGAGCCACTGCACACACAGTTCAGAGGTAGACGATGGAGTTTGTTTCCACCAGGCCACACTTTCCTGTGTCTAGAATGGGTTTCCTCTGACAGGATGGAGACAACAACAGTACATCTCCTCATCGGACATTCACTGCCCCCACTGATTATGGCCACGGGGAGGAAAATCTTAAGTCAGATCTTCACAATTAGTCCAATGTCCTGGAAAATCTAGTTTCTCTCCAGTGACTGCAAAGGGGGAAACTGCAATGCAATCAGCTGGCATTACATGGGAGGAATCCCACTCCGAAGCCACCAGCAGAAGGGTCCACAGGAAACGCTGATACCCGGGTACACGGAGCACTCCAGAAGCCTGGGAATGGGCTGCTCCCATCCAGGCCATAGCAAGCCACAGCCCCTACGGGACAGCCCTGCAGAGACCCGCGGGCGCCGTACTGCAGCGTGTGGCACCCCGAAGAGAAGCTCTTGAAATGGCACCAGGGGTTAACGTGTTGCCACCTGCAGAGCACTGTTGGCCAATGCGGCTAATGGACTCCATTCCCTCGTGTTTAGGCACTGCTGCCCCCCTTGCCTCATCTTCAGGAGGCTCCAAGCCTCCTTCCAAACACAGGCACCAGCCTCGTCCAGGATGGGCAGTGCTGGGAAAGCCCAACACAGCAGCTCACACAGACCCCAGGCCCCGCACCAGAGCTCCCAGCACCAGTAGAGTGGGGCTCCACTCCCTGCCCTGGCCCGCACAGCCCCCAGGACAGCCGAGAGCCCCACAGGGCCCCTGCGGCAGAGGCCAGCCCTGCTGGGGCAGCCAACGCGCCCCACAGCCCTGACCTGCCCCGCACACGGGGCCCAGCTGCCCTCAGCCCCGCGACGCCAGACGGCGTCGCCCACCGCAGGAGAGGCCACAGCTGCCAGCGGGGCAGGAGACCGTAGCATTGCCATGGCAGCTGACAGCCAATGACTGCGCGAGGCAGCCCCTGATAGGCCAGCTGCAGGGAGAGGGCGTGGCTACTGTTTGGATGGTCCCTTCTGCAGGCAAAGCTGATTGGACAGCAGCAGGGCTGGGTCTGCCTGGTGACTGTGAGGTCACCGCTCCTGCAATGGGCAGCAGCCAGGCCCTGCGGGGCTCTGCGTTGCTGAGCTCAGCTGTGCAGAGCAGACGCTGAGCCGGGCCTGGGCTCCTGGCGGGGAAGGGCTGGGGAGGCCATTGCTGCCCTGGTGGGTGGGGACAGAGAGCCTGGCCGGGGCTGTGATGTCACATCTTCCTGATCGCCTGATTGGCCAGCAACAGCAGGCAGGCAGGCACTGTGACGTCACGTCTTCCTGAGTGCCTGATTAGCCAGCAGCAGTAGGTAGGCACTGTGACGTCATGTCTTCCTGAGCACCTGATTGGTCAACAGCAGCAGGCAGACATGGGCGGTGGGTGGGGGATCTCTGTGGTGGGAGAAGCTGAGAGGGCAGCAGCAGTTCCTGCCTGGGGAAGAGATGTGGAGGAAACTATTGTGTTTGGAGGGCACCGGCCAGCAGCAGGATGTGGTGGGGCTGGCACCTGTGAGGGCACCTCTATGGGAGCAGGTGAGAGGTGGGGAGAAGTCCTGTGTGCCTGCTGGAAGGTGCTGGAGGTCCAAAAGGGAATGGCAAGGATGGAGAGTTGGGGCTTCCTGCAAATTGGGGCATGTTGGGGTGTCCTGTCTGGTGCCATGTGTGGTGCTGAGCCCCGTGTGTCCTTCATGCAGGGGCACGTGTAGGCTCCAGTTCTTGGGTTAGGTGGGGAGGTCGTGGCAAACTGTAGTGCAGAATGGCCCCAGGGTGTCCCCAGGTGCTCAGAAGGGAGGAGGTGTCTGCAGAGAGCAGCGCTCTGCGCCCAGAGCCCAACCGGCCATTGCAGGGGCCTGCCGGGAGATCAGGGATGCAGAAACATGCTCCGATCTCCATCTTCAGGGATAATCTAGACCTCTGCTGGGACCTGCCTTCAGCAGGGCATTGGATCCCCTGATGCAGGTGCAAGGAATCTGCTGCTCTGAGACAGGCTGCACAGACTCTTTGTCTTCAGCAAGGTTTCTTGGTCTGTGCTGCTTGAGATTCAAATGATACATCAGAAAAGAGTCAATAACACGTCTTCCTTCCAGAGGGCTTTTTCTGGGACACTGGTTCCTGCCAGACTCAAAACCATGACTCAATCCAGGCAGCATAGGTGGGGGAGTTTTTCCACATTCCATGAATTTTGCCAAGCTTTCCTTTGTTTGACCCAGAGAAAATCCATTTCTTCTCTTGGACCTTAGTTGGTCCTTGGTCTTTTCCATGACACCTCCAAGTAGTCTTTTTGCCCTGAGTGTAGCTCCTGGCACCCAGTCTGTCTTTCAGGTCTGTAGAGCACCTTGGATCTCTCACACTTTTGCCTCTGGGTGCCTCAGGACGTGCCCCCACACTGCAGTGCTGCTGTACAGACTCCCGTATGGAGCGTGTAAGGCACTGCCAGCCTCGGGAGCTGAATTTTGACTTGTTCACAAGGTGGTGAGATGACCAACTCCCAATTCCCCAACCACTGAAGCTTGTGAGCACCCCTACAACCAACGTTCCTCTCCTCCTAGTCTTTGCATGGTCCTGGGGCCGATCATGCTGAAGGGAGACCCCATCCCACTTGGAGTCTCTCAGAGATGGGGCTTTCCAAACCACTGCAAAGGGAAGCAGGACCTTTACTCATTTATTTGTGCTACTTATTGAACCTCTATCATCCTGTCTATGGCACATTGAGAACTGCTTTGCACCCTGGAGTTTCTACCCTTTCTCCTCTCCTCTCCCTTGTCTCCTCCGGGTCTACTCAGTCACCAGGGTTTAGGGAGCTCCCTTGAAGCTGTCAATTGTGCAGCTGCTGAAGGCCTGATGGAGGGAAGCGTGGCACATGGCTGTCTTTCCATTTCCCCTCCTGCTCCCAGACTGAAGGTTCTGGAAAGGCTCTGGGAAGAGCAGAGCTTTTGGTGTCAGTGCTTTGGGTTTCCTTTGACATCCCCATGTTGTGCTTGGGTCACTCTGAGCAGCCAAGAAAATCCCTCTTCTCTAGGGACTTGGATCAGAGCTTTTTTGCTTGCTTTTGTACAGAAGCACAGAGAGGTCTATGATTGCCAAGAGCAACATGGCCCACATCATGGCCCAGGATGCCTGTGAGTTGTGTGGCTCTCCCATTCCCACATGTCCTGCTTAAATTGACAAGTTGTAACGTGACCTTGACAGCACATGAGGTGGACATTGTAAAGCTGCAGGATTGGGAATCCTCCTGTTCCTCTTTATTCACTCAAAACCTGGCTACTGGTTTGCACTTCAGGGACGTTAAAGCTTGCTCTGCTTTCCAGGAGCCTGTCCCCTATGTTCTGCTTATATCTAGCCTTTCCTGTCTCTCCAAAAGATGTCCAGTAAGGCTTTCCCTTGTTGCAAGGGGATCTCATTGTTGACATCTTGGACTTAGCCTACAGTCAAAGAAAGCAATTACACTTTATGAAATTATTCCTGCTCTGTTTTTCTTTCTTTGCAATTAAGAAAAATCCTGTGCCTATTTCCAGCTAGTTCTCTAAGGAAAGCAAGTGGGAGTTCGTGCGGATGAGCTGCAACCTTCAATTGCAGCGTCCAGTGGAATAGGAAAGCTTCTAACTAGAGTGAGGAGAGTGAGGGAAGTCCCCTGTGGCTGGTGAGAGAAATGACAGGGTTGGGGAGCGGGGAGGAAGAGTCTCCATACAGTGCCTGAGCTCCAGGACACACTTTTCCTCTATGTCCAGACCTCATTAGGAGTCACTCTAGACTGACACTAGTTGGAGAATATTGCTGACACTTGCTCTAAAATTATAATGATAATGATAAAAGCCTTTAAAAGCAGAAATACTTGTAGCTATTTATGTCCCCACCTTTCAACTACACTCCTGAAACTTCTCCAAGCAGCCATGCAAGACTTGAAGAAAATTACAGGGAAATACAGTTGGTCAGAGCTTTTTGCTTTTTAATGAGTCCCATGGTGTGTTTGGTGCTGAGCCTGAGAGAAGACTGAACAAAATGTTCAAGAATTCAAAGTCAGAAGCCACATCCAAAGTTCTGTAGAACATTAATGGGTCCCACTGAGAGTTGTTAGCATCCAAGCCTCCCCAGAGACTGATTAGGGCAGAAAATTGTAATCACTGATAACAGGTAGGCAGAGGAAATGTGCAGGTGGCTCTGATACCACATTAACCCTTGATGTGTTTTACCAGGCAATATGTCCAAGCTTGGCCATTGAGCTTCTGGGAAGGGAAATCCTTTCCTCCACATGTTTTCCAGGTCCTCCTGGGGACAGTGTGCGGATGGGGGTGTGCAAGGCTCAGTGCAGGACAGTGATACGACACCTTTCAGGTTGCTGGCAAGGGGGACAAGGAGGCCCCCCTTGGTGGCAGAGACAACAGCCATAGCCAAGAGGATGCTGACCTCATTTGGGGTCCTTGAGCTTGGGCAGTGCCTTTGGCTGTCTCCAGAAGAGTCTGTCCGATGCTGCCTTGTATCTACAGCTGTGCCCATGCAGCCCTTAAACGCCCAATCTGCTTCCCCACCTTGTTCTCACACAGGATCTCCTTCCCTTCACTAATGTCTTTCCATCCCCACCGGCTGTTCCTTGTAACACAAAGCCAAGGGACGGTCCTTGCTTTGGGCTGAATGGCCTGTTGCACCACAGCAGTAGCCTTCCAGTGACATTTCCTCATCCTAAAGTCCAGTCTGAAATTCTTAAGCAGGGGATTTTTCAGGATATTTCATCTTTTCATGCTGCGTCCCACTGCCAAGGAAATCTCCCGGCAGCCCCACAATGTGGGGAAGAATATAACCTTGTCTGTTAGGACAGAGTGGAACATAAGGAACTGAGGACTGGCCTGAGAAGAAGGGTCTGCATGTTACAAGAGATGCCATGTAAGACAGTGGTGCATGTTCACATGAATAAGGCCAGGTGCCTATGAGGGTGCAACAATAGTAGCATGGCTACCCATAAGAGGGGAGCTGTTATCCCTCTCCAAGGGGATCTTTGCATGAACGGTGGGAATTAATTTGGGGGAGTAGGTGTGAAAACTGAGATGTTCTAGGCCCTTCTTCAGGGCCTGATTTTCCTCCACTGCTTGACAGCAGGCAGCACCAACATCACCTTTTCTGGTCTCACCAAGGTTTGTCTGACCTTCTTAGAACCTGCAAGCACAGAGATGTCCCTGGACTGCTGCAGAGCAGAGTGAATATCCAGAGGGTCGGACGGTATCTGTGGCACCAACAGGGAGAAGACATGGGGCAGAGGAACAGCTGCCAGCAGGAAAAGTTCCAGCAGTGAAGATACAATCAGCAAATGGGAGGGAACTATAAACATAATTGCTATGAGAGGTGGATTTTGGATCAGCCCCTGCAACGCGGACGTCTTCCTTTAAGCCAAACCTCGTGTCTCCTCTCCCACCCCTCAAGGCCATGGGGTCCTGGCCATGAGCCCCCTGCTTGGCAGAAGAAGGGCTGCGTCTCTCCTGCATCTCGGTCCTTTCCCACTGCAGGACAAGGGGATTGAGAGGGACTGTGCATGCCACCGTCTGGGCGGTGGCATGCACAGTTGGGGGAGGTGAAGGCTTTCCACAGTGTTCCTCTGTCTGCTGCTCCTTACTTTCCCTTGGCAGAAGGTTCATGCTGTTACTCTTCATTCCTTCACCTGTCTGTGATGGTCTCGTTCTTGCTCTCTGGAGCTAAGGAGGGGGACTCAACTGCAGTTAACACAGTAACTTCACTCTCCCACTCCATTCCCTCAAGCAGCAGTGCAGAGATTTACGTGATGTGAGGACAGGGTCCATCTTAGTGGAAAGGAGCTGCCCAGAAAGTGTCAGTTCAGCCCCTGCCTTCACTGCCCTGTTCCTCTCCCTTGCTGGAGTGGGAACTGCTATGACTGATTCAGGTACAGACACCTGTGTTGAAGAAGGTAAGTTGGAAGTGGGGGTTAGATGAATCCCTCCCAGTGATCTTCCCTTTCAAACAGAGTTGTCATGAATGGTGCCACGGTCTCTTTCTCTCTCTGTCACAATAGTAAGTGGAGAATATTCCCGCTGTGTCACTGGACCAAATCTCCTTCACTCAGGTCGCAGTGCCCATCTCCAGGTCTCGCCTGCAAATGCATAAGGCAATTTGACACTTCCATTTACACCCACCAGTAGAGCAGGACTGACTGCCCTGGAGCCCAGGCACAGAGGCAGAGCGCACTCAGCCAGCACAAAACAGAGGTCAGGAAAGGGAGAGGAACAAGGAAAAGGGAAGAGCCAATGTAGGGGTACCATGAGGGGTGGAATGGATTTTACTCAGAGAAGCTTGTTCTAACTTTTTGATGTTTTATCCTCATTTGAGAGTTCCCTGAACAAAGAGAAAATGTCCAACATGAGCTCCATCAATGAGTTTTTCCTCCTTCTGTTCTCAGACACGCGGGAGCTGCAGCTCTTGCACTTCTCACTCTTCCTGGTCATCTACCTGGCTGTCCTCCTGGGTAATGGCATCATCATCACAGCTGTAACCTGTGACCACTGCCTCCACACCCCCATGTACTTCTTCCTCTTCAACCTTTCCCTCCTTGACCTTGGTTCCATCTCTACCACTGTCCCCAAATCTATGCACAATTCCCTGTGGAACACCAGGGGCATATCCTACTCAGAATGTGCCACACAGGTGTTCTTCTTTCTTTTTTTAGTTTCAGCAGAGTATTCTCTCCTCACAGTCATGGCCTATGACCGCTATGTGGCCATCTGCAGACCCCTGCACTATGAGACCTTCCTGGGCAGCAGAGTATGTGTCAAAATGGCAGAAACTGCCTGGGCCAGTGGTTTGCTCTTTGCTGCCCTGCACACTGGGAACACATTTTCCATTCCGCTCTGCCAAGGCAATGAGGTGGAGCAGTTCTTCTGTGAAATCCCTCAGATCCTCAAGCAATCCTGCTCAGATTCCTACCTCAAGGAGGTTGGGATAATCGTAGTTAGTGTCTGTTTAATCTTTGGGTGTTTCATTTTCATTGTGGTGTCCTACGTGCAGATCTTCTCTGCTGTGTTGAAGATCCTGTCAGAGCAGGGCCAGCACAAAGCCTTTTCCATGTGCCTCCCGCACCTGGCCATGGTGTCCCTCTTTGTCAGCACTGACATGCTTGTCTACCTGAAGCCCCCATCTGTCTCCTCCCCAGCTCTGGATCTCGTGCTGTCCATTCTGTACTCGGTGGTGCCTCCAGCCCTGAATCCCCTCATCTACAGCATGAGGAACAAGGAGCTCAGGGATGCGTTGAACAAAATGGTTCAATGGATACGAGGTCATTGCCAATAACTGACCCACATTCGTTCACTCACCAGAATATCTGACATCGAGGATGTGTTATGCCTTTATTTCCATCTTACTTCTCTCTTGTACCTCAATCTCAGACAAACCCAAGAAGTAAATAAATAAGTGTATCCACTTCCTTGCATGTCTCCTCTGGAACCTCTTGTTTGAATTGCACCCATATCCTGTGTTGAAGCAGGAAGCCAGGCTTCTTCCCCCTTCTCCAGTAGAGAGACGGGAAATTCAGAGCCCACTGTTCGAGCTCCCTCACATGCCTCTAGTGCAATTGAAGAGTCGAAAGAGTTAACAGGTTGCTGAATGATGGAATTTGCTCACATTGACATAAAGATGTCAATACTGAAGCATACCATGAATGACAGAATTTGTTTATGATGCCATAAAGATGACCAGACTGCAGCATGCCATGAATGACAGACAATGCCATAAAGACGTCAAGACTGCAGCATACCAGGACCAGATGTCGTGATCGCAGAAGACAGAACGATAAGATAAGAACTTTATAAACAGAATGCAGGAACAAATGGGAAAAGAAGGGGGTGAGAAGGGGAGTAAAGCAGTTCCCTAAAGTGTATAAAAGGTCTGCTCACGCTCTGTACGGGGTCCGTCAGCGGAACCCCTGCTTGGGAAGAGCCCGGACCCCAGCTAGCTGGTAACTTTGTCTTATTATCTTGCTGCTATTACATTTGTCAATTATCTTGCTAAATGTTTGAAATACTGCCATTAACTACTACTAAATTTGCAAATCAAATTGATGGTCTTTGCCTCCTTACTTCCATATTCGGAAAACAGACATAACACAATGAGGAGAGTTTCCTTGTGCACTGTCCCTTCCAGAACTGGCTCCAAACGTGCTGAGGGGCATGGAGTTAGGCTTAGATGAATACAGATGGGGTGAGACCATGGCACCATGTGCATTGGGAGGGGTCAGCTGCCTGCACAGTCAGGGTGTCGTCTCAAACCCCTCTCCTGCGATGGTGGCAGCCAGATGTCACTGTGGGCTCTTCCCTTCTGTCTCCAGTGCTGCAACATTACAAGTGGAGGGGACTCAGGCAGCAGCTTGTGGGGACAGACCCTCTGCTTGACAGTATCACCCCCACATTCCCCCAGCAGGCACTTCCTCACTGCAGCATTCCCATGGGGACTACAGCTTTCCTGGAGACACATCCCAGCAGAGCAGGACTTTCTCTTTTTGGAGCTGTTCTCTTCATTTCCATGCTGTGCTTCTATGCTCTGTTGTGTGGATATGGCCCAGGAGTTCTCATAACCTGCTGATGACAGAGTTGTGTTTCCATGTACTTGTGTCCTGGAAGCACAGGCAGGACCAGACACTGGGCACCCTTCTGTCAGCCCTGGCCTCCAGACTAACATTTCCTATGATAAAAGAGCATCTCCTCTGTGATATGCCTGAAACCAGGTATTTATTCACAGGATGGATGCAAAAATATGTCCAAAGGTTGTGCAACCACAAAAGGGCGTGATCTTCTGCTTGTGAGATCCATGGTTTCCAGCGATGAACTCATAGTCTCTGGATGATTCGGGATTAGACTGGATTCATGGTTCATCTCTCAGTGACCAGTGGAGATGGGGAATGGTCTCCCAAGTGGTGTGTGGGGCTGTACCATAGCAGACAATGGTGATGACAGATGCTTCTGGAGGGGCATCAACACTCCCAAGAGAGCTCACGGTATTTCCAGGGACAGTGTGTGCCTGGGGACAGGCAATGAGTGGAGCTTCACAAAACGAGGGACTGTCCACAGTGGAGTAACCAGAAGGCAGAGCACTAAATGCAGGTGTACATATCACAGAATTACAGAAACGTTGAGGTTGGAAGAGACTTCAGGAGATCAGCTAGTCTAACACTCCTACTCAAGGAGGGATACCTAGAACACATTGCACAGGGTGGCATCCAGGCAGGTTTTGACTATCTCCAGAGGAAGAGACTCCACAATCTCTTTGGGCAGCCTGTTCCAGGGTTCTGTCACCCTCACAGTAAAGAAGTTCTTCCTCATATGGAAGTGAAACTTCCTGTGTCTTAATTTATATCCATTACCCCTTGTCCTGTCATTGGTCACAACCGAAAAGAGTTTGACCCCATCCTCTTTACATTCTCCCCTCAGATATTTGGATGTTTAATAAGCTCCTGTATCAATTTTCTCCAGGCTGAACAGTTCCAGCTCTCTTAGTGCTTTTTCATACAAGAGATGCTCCAGTCCCTTAATCATTTTTGTTGCTCTACACTTGACCCTTTCTAGAAGATCCACATCTCTCTTGTACTGGGGAGCCCAGAACTACAGCCAATACTCCAGATGTGGACTCACTGGAGCTGAGCAGAGGGGCAGGATCACCTCCCTCAACCTCCTGGTAACACTCCTCCTGATACAGCCAGGATCCCATTGTCCTTCTTGGTAACGAGGGCACACTGCTGACTCATGGTTAACATTGTCAACCAGGACTCCCAAATCCCTCTCTGTGTAGCTGTTTTCCAGCAGGTCAGCCCCCATCTGTACTGGTGCCTGGGATTATTCTTGTTCAAGTGCAGGACCCTGGACTTGTCCTTGTTTAACCTTATGAGGTTCCTCTCTGCCCAACTCTCCATCCTGTCCAGGTTCCTCTGAATGGCAGCACAACTCTCTGGAGTGTTGGTCCCTCCACTCAGGTTGGTATTGTCCACAAACTTTCTGAGAGCGCACTCAGTCCCCTCATCCAAATCATTGATGATAACAGCACTGACCCCTGCGGGGCACTGCTAGCCACAGGCCACCACTTAGACTCGACTCTATTTATCACAACCTTCTGAGCTCTGCCATCCAGCCAGTTTCAGGAAGAATCACACGCTCCTTGCACAGAGGGTGGAAGGGGCCTCAGGAGGTCTCTAGCCCACTCTGCTTGCTCACAGCCTGGTCAACACTGGCGTCACACCAGCTTGCTCTGTTTTTGTTCACTCTTGTCTTGGAAACCTCCAAGGGAGGAAACAACACAACCTCTCTGGACAACTGACTCCAGTGTTTCATCATAGGGCAAGTGCTCCAGCTCCCTAACTCTTGTGAGGGTCCTTGGCCTAATTTGCTCCCAGTTATCAACATCTTTTTTGTTCCAGGAAACCACACGTGGATGTAGTGTTCTCCATGCGGTCTAATGAACACTGATTAAAGGCATTCACCATTTCCCTTGACCTCCTGGCTGTGCTGCTGGTCATAGCACCATGATTCTTATGGCCTTCCTTGATGTGAGGGAACGCTGCTGTCTCATGTCTTGCCTCTGTCCCCCAGGATGTTCAGGTCTTTTCCAGAGAGCTGCTGTCCAGGAACAAAGTCCATGGCCTGTAACAATGAGGGATGTTGGTTTCTCCCAGGTGCGAGACCTGGCATTTGGCCTTGATAAATTTCACGAGGTTCCTCACAGACCCTTCATCCCATCTGTCTTAGATCCTCACAGGGGCAGCCCTCAAGTGTGTGTGGACCCTCTTGCCTGTAATCTGGAGTCATCTACAAACATCACAAATATTGTCTCATTTGTGTCACTAATAAACATGATAAACAGGAGAAGTCCCTGGAAAGACCTTGTGTTGCTCCACTTCTCCCTCGCCTCCAGGAACAACACCATGCATATGATGCTGGACAATATTTCTAAATGCCTCCTTTGCCTCTGCCTTCTTTCTCCTTCTCAATCTTGCCCTATTACCCCGGATCTAAGGTGCAAAGTTCCAGTTTACCCAAACTGGTGCACTGAGGAATGTGCCAGTTTTAGTGAGCATCTACATGGCTCATCCTTATGCTTGGCAGGTCTGTCCTTAAAGACCTGGCTTTCCTGAACTCTAGTGCTCTTTAGAGCTGTCACCCCAAGGATCCACCACCAGATGTCCCATAGATGTCCCATAGGTCCAGCCCATGCAGATGTGCTAGAAACGCCAGGCATCTGACATGGCCCTGCAGGCCTACTTCAGAGTCAATTAATCAAGTACCTGAAATGAGTTACAGTAGCATTCTGCATTGTCAACATGTGCACGTGCCTCAGCTTCCAAGGGAGTGTTGCTCTAACATAGGGAGAATCTAGTGCTATTTCAGATGGCCAAGGAAGTTCCCCACGTGGCCTCTGCCTGTTATTCTATGTCAACATGTTACCTCGCTGGACTGATACGTTATTCTAGAAGGATGTAGCTATCACACTTGCTCTATTAGAGCAATAGCCAATGGCCCATGCTTTGGACCACCTCTGTCTCTTCAGTTGTCAGCTGGTGTCACCAGGTAATTGACTCCCACCCTCCATCTGACATTGTTACAAGAAAAGCTCAAGCAACGACCTCCTGTGTAGATATCAGTGTAGTTCACCCTACAGCTTGGGCAAGGGGAATCCTACAACCTTTATGTTTGTGGAGTTGGGGTCAGGGATCTGAATCCCACTGCATGTCAGAGGCTTCTAAGTCAGTGTGAGATGCTCAGAGTGACTCATCTGAATCAATACCTGAACAATGGTTAAATGACCTCCCTTCTTGACCCCATATGCTAGTGCCCTGCCTAGCTAAGAGATGGGAATAGGGTCTTCCAGAGTAGGACACCTCCACTTCTTGCAAATAAGAGGTATAAATTTTCGGATGAAGGCAATTGTACTTCCAGCATCAGTCTTCCATCTGTACTTAGAGAGGGAATATCAGGGACTCTTTAAGTCTGCTGCAGTGATTATTTCCCAGGAGAAGAGAGCACAGGAGACAGAGAAATTGATGAGTTCAATTGGGCCTCTGCTCCTGAGTGGGGCCAGGCTCCTGGGACAGAGGCAGCTCGTGGCAGCCTGGCAGCAGTGCCCAGAGACAACCGTGTGCAGGAGCAGCTCCTGTGCCCAGAGCAGCAGGGCTGTGGGCACTGCCTGCTGCTGCGGACAGCAGAGCCGAGAAGGCAGCGAGAGGTGAATGGTGAAAGAGAGCAGATCTTCACAGCTCTTGACATGGTGAGTTTTTGCCTACAGGACAGTGCTACGGAGCTTCTTGAAGCCACACGGTCACAGGGACAGGGCATCCTGCTCCCTTCTCACAGGGCAGACGCAGGTGTGAAGCTACACTCTGCACCCAGCTCTGCATGCACTGTGATTGAGAGCAGCCTCCACTGGGCGCAGGATGCTGTGTGCCTGGGACAGTGACTCTGCAGCCTGCGAGGGGCAGCACTCAACCTGCCCAGGGGGCTCCCCACGGCACAGGGAAGCTGCATGGGGAGACAGACACTCGTCAGGGCAGGGTCATTCTCCTGCTAAGAGGCTGCTGCATGGGTGAAGTCTGCTCACAGCTCCGGCTCACACACAGGGCATGTGCAAGGGGTCCTGTACAGGAGAAGGTCAAGAGAAGGGCTACTTGGAAGGGAAGGAGCTTTTCTTCATGCTTCCGCTCTTTCAGTCTCCTTATTAAGGCAGGTAGAATGAAGGAAAAGGTTTTGTGCTTTGAAAAGGAAGTTAAAGTCCTTAAATCTTCACTCTGAAAGATTAATAGTTCTGTGAGAAACCTTAACAAGCTGCTTCATCCGCATCTTAGACTAGAGGCAGCGTCAATGCCATGTTTGTGGCAGCCTAGGGCTTTCTGTGACTCTCTTCTTAGGACCTACAACTGCAGAACTGCCCTTGGTCGTTGGCCAGACATTTCTGCAGAACAGAGTTGTGCTCGCAGACAGTGATATGGGGTTTGTCAGCAATGGCAGGGACAAGACCTAGGCAAAGAGGAGGAGCTGCTGGCAGGGACAGCTACAGGCAACAGAGATGGACAGGGAAGAGGAGGGAAGTGCAGGGCAGGAGCTGCCTCCCCTGCAGACAGACCTGGGACATCTCTCCTGCCACCGGACCATTTCCTGCCTCCCCACCAAGGCACTAAGGTGTCCCCAGCTGTGAGGTGCCATACCCAGCTGGGAAGGTGAAGGTTTTCCCCAATGCTTCTCTGCCCCTCTCCTTGCTTTCTTTGGCAGCACACTGAGGGGGTTGCTCCTTGTTTCCCCTCCTGTCCATGCTGCTCCTGGTCTTGTTCTCAGCCTTTTGCCATTGGGCATTTTCAACTCCAGTTCAGACCCTGATGCTTCCAGGTATGGAACAGAGGAGTCTGAATGGGAGTGAGGCTTCCCCAACCTGCCCTGCAGAGCTGCAAGAAAAGCAGTCCCTGGGTCTGGGAATTGAGCTGACTCTCCCTTAAGGAGAGCCCGTCTTCGGGGTTTCTGGTGTTTTGGCTGTTGCCCTTTGGTGTCCTGCCAGGCTGTCCCCTGCCCTCCAGAAAGGCTCTGCTGTCTCATGGCATATCTGTGATATCTGAGTGACCCGGGAGGAAGCTGCAGAAATGCTGAGAGGAGTGACAAGGACATATCAAAGGTAGTAAAAGAAAATTGTTCCTCAAAACTCTTTGCTTACCCTTGGGAGTAAGGGGTTCATGCTGAAGAGCTCATCTACATCCGTGGTGAATTTCACCTGGCAGAAAAAGTAAATGTAAAAGCGCTTCGCCTTGGCTGTTCTATTCCCATTGTTGTACAGCACGACAGACAGGGGTAATACATGGGTTGAGGTCCCTGCTCCTCATAGCATACTCAACCAGTGGAAAATGGAGCTCAAGAGTATTCTGGAGTATTGTGTCCGGTTCTGGGCCCCACAGTACAAGAGGGATGTGGAGCTGCTGGAGAGAGTCCAGCGCAGGGCTACAAGGATGATCAGGGGCGTGGAACATCTGCCTTATGAGGAGAGGCTGAGGGAGCTGGGCCTGTTCAGCCTGGAGAAGAGGAGGCTGAGAGGGGATCTAATCAGTGTGTGTAAGTACCTTAAGGGAGGCAGTGAGGAGGATGGGGATGGCCTCTTTTCACTGGTGGCCACTGACAGAACCAGAGGAAATGACCACAAACTTAAACATCAAAATTTCCACAGGAACTTAAGGAAAAAGTTCTTAACAGTGAGGGTGACAGGACACTGGAACAGGCTGCCCAGAGAGGTTGTGGATTCTCCTTCTCTGGAGATCTTCAAGACCCGCTTGGATTCAGTCCTGTCCCACATGCTCTAGGTGGCCCTGTGTGTGCAGGGGGGATTGGACTAGATGACCTCTAGTGGTCCCTTCCAACCTTAGGCATTCTATGATTCTATGATTCTATGACAAGGAACTGCACAAAGGATAATCTTGCTAAAGAGAGGCAATCGGGGCAGTGTCAGAAAATTGAATGACTTGGGAAGTTTTTTTCTTGAAAAGTCTCTCCTAACTTTTCAATGTCGTCTATATATGTCTTCAATATATATATGTCTTTCAATGTCTTCTATACTTTAGACAGTCGCACATAGCTGGAGGAAGCTAATGTCCAACAGCAGCTCCTTCAATGAGTTCCTCCTGCTGGCATTTGCAGACACGCAGGAGCTGCAGTTCTTGCACTTCTCCCTCTTCCTGGGCATCTACCTGGCTGTCCTCCTGGGCAATAGTCTCATCATCACAGCTGTAGCCTGTGACCACTGTTTCCACACCCCCATGTACTTCTTCCTCCTCAACCTCTCCTTCCTTGACCTGGGCTCCATCTCCACCACTGTCCCCAAATCCATGGTCAATTCCTTTTGGGACACTAGGGGCATTTCTTATTTGGTCTGTGCTGTTCAAGTGTTCTTCTTCCTTTTTTTAGTTTCAACAGAGTATTATCTTCTCACGGTCATGGCCTATGACTGCTACATTGCCATCTGCAGACCCCTGCACTATGGGACTCTCCTGGACAGCAGAGCTTGTGTCCAAATGGCAGCAACTGCCTGGGCCACTGGTGTTCTCTATGCTCTCCTGCACACTGGGAACATATTTTCCCTACCCCTCTGCCAAGGCAATGATGTGGAGCAGTTCTTCTGTGAGATTCCTCAGATCCTCAAGGTCTCCTTCTCATTCTCCTACCTTAGAGAAGTTGGGTTTCTTGGGGTTAGTGCCTGTTTATGCTTTGGGTGTTTCCTTTTCATTGTGGTGTCCTATGTGCAGATCTTCGCTGCTGTGCTGAGGATCCCCTCTGAGCAGGGCCGACATGAAGCCTTTTCCATGTGCCTGCCGCACATAGTCGTAGTCTTCCTGTTCATCAGCACCACAGTTTTTGCCTACATGAAACCTCCCTCCATCTCCTCCCCGATTCTGGATATGGTGGTGGCTATTCTGTACTCGGTTACACCTCCAGCACTGAACCCCCTCATTTACAGCATGAGGAACAAGGAGCTTATAGAGGCCCTGAGGAAACTCATCCAATGGGTCTAACCTCAACAATAATATGTGTACCAGGAGATCTACCATCAAGGATTTGTGTTGTTCAGTTATTTATTTTTTACTTTCTTTTTATTTTTTTTTCTTTATCATTCCTGTAAAGGAAAATAAATCTTCTGGATCACACCACTTGTTGCCATGAATCTCCCTTTTGAATCTGACTCTTTGACTCTCTGATCTTGAAGGGAAAGGCTCTGGAGTGGACGCTGATGCCGAAGCACCTTGTCTAGAGGCGAACAACTGCGGCAAAGGCCACCGAACGAGAAAGTGTAGAGCGCGAGAGGCATCCCCAGTGCTGACCCTGATGCAGGCACTGCTGAGTTCTGGCCCAGAGACGACACTGTGGGACAGAGCTTGACAGAGCTCTGTAGGACAGACTCTGTGGGACAGAGCTTTTCCTGTGGGACAGCACTTGACCTTGCCTCCCCAGAGGCCCTTCTACTGGGGTGAGGTTGCTTTTTGAGCCCTGGTGAGGACATAGACTGCATGGAGAAGCTAAGGGCCATGAGCTTCTTTAGCCTGCTGAAGTGTTACAGCTAATGGGAAGAGAGCAGGAGCCTCTGACTGCCTGCAGGGTGGTTTCAGAGATAATGGAAGTTGTTCTGGTAGTGGGAAAGAGATTGAGAGGGGGAAAGAGCTACAAACTGCAGAATGAGGTGCAGACTTGAAGAACAGAGAAATGTCACTTAAGAGTAGTGCTGTGGTGCAACAGATCGCCTGGACAGGACCTGAGATTAAGCCATGCCTTTGTATTTCAAAAAATAGTCACTAATGACAGAGAGACATGGGAAATAAGGGAGAGATGCTGGTGTCAGAACAAGGTGAGGAAACACCCTGAGTGTCTATAGGCTGCAGGGAAACAGGCACAGGTATGGGAAAGTGTAGGACAGCTCAAAGGGGAGACAGCTGAGGGCAGAGCTACAACCAAAAACTTCCTAAAGAACTAGGTCTGTGTCCTCTTGGCCATAGCTGGTGTGTCTGCCATTGCGGCCTAGAAGAAACTTCTCCCTTCTGGCAACAGGACCTCCCTGCCTGCTTTCTCCAGGGACACAAGTTATCCTGTATCAGCGTCCTCACCTAGGCCTTGAACACCCCAACCTACACACTGCTGCAGCCAAAAGCCTTGGGCAAAGCATGATGGAAAGGATCCCCCTACTCAGGGACTGGGTACCTCTGGTCAATCTGCTTGATAACACACAGGAAGGGTTTACTTGGCATCAGAGGCACCTGCACTTTGCCTTTGCTTACCTGAAATCAGGGCGTCAAACTCCCTGCTCTAATCAGTCCCTGGGGAGACTTTGCTTGGTAATGAACCACAGTGAGACCCACCCTCCAAGAAACTTGGGGATGTGCTTCTTAGTTGAACTTCTGGAGAAGTTTCTTCAGTCTCCTCTTAGCATCAGAGGTTCATGAGCTCGGCACCAACTACTCCCAAGAGGTAGGTAAAATGCAAAACCTCTCAGGAACCATGATTTTTGCCATAATTTTCTTCAATTTTCAACTCTGCTATAGCTAAATGGAAAGGAGTGTATTAAAATTATGCAGATTTCAATGAACACCTGAAACACAAAGATGGCTTTTTTTTCCAGCTCTCTTTATTCTTTCATTTTCTGAATCAGCCATATGCACTTTCTTCTCTTCCTAGTGCATCTCCCAATGAAATCTGGACATGTGTGAAAAGCAGTATTTTTGAGGGGAGATCTGTATGCAGAACCTTCCTGTCCAACTCCATAGCCCTGCCACTTCCCTCATCAGCCACTGGGGGCTTGGATCACTCTGCTTAAAATCAAACTTTTTTTTCCACTCCAGGCAGTTGTTATAGATCATGTGCATCAATTCCCACCTGAACTAGCTGCAGACTGACAGAAGTGTTAAGTATGATGAAACAAAGCAGCCTTGATCCTGTGTCATAGGAAACAAAATGTACTCCTCAACTGCAGGTTGGGTCCTCGGTTGCCTCCAAGGAATTCCACAGTTTACAACGACTAACCTTCCTTGAACTGTTTTTCACAAACAGATAATAAAGGCTGGATAGACCCACAGTGAAGCAACTCATTAAAAGAAAACACTCTTGTTTTCTCCCTGAAGCTCAAAGCAACAAGTGAAGAGTTGAGAGGTGTCTGAATGCTAAAGAACAAGGGGAGGAGGAAGACTAAAAACCAAGGAAAGTAGAGATGTGCAGATCACCTGAATCAAAGCTGACTTTCAAAATGATCAGGTTAATCAGGCATGTGGAGATACGTGAGGGATTGGTGAAAGTGTGTCTATGACGGGGCGGATTCCACTCCATTTCAGACCCTGTTCATGCAGATGTCTCTGCCAAAGCCAGTTGTGTGGACTCCTCTTTCTAGGCAAAGAATGGAAATAAGTGGTCTTAACAGACTTTTTATTTCAGATATATTTCCTAAAGAGAAGCTAAGGTCCTGCAGAAGCAACCTCCAAAAATTTCAGAACAACAGGAGAACACAACTAGCCCAGGGATTCTCCAGCATCATCAGGCTCTTTATTTGATCAAACTGAATCAATCTCCTAAAGGAGATTATAGTCACAAGTGAGATACATTGTTCACAAGGAATAACAAAAATTGTTTTTCCAAGATGTCAGGCAGTTTTTAACATTATTAAATACATTTTCATTTATCCTACTTGGCAGCACCATGTTCGTTCCCTACATGGACCATGGCAATGAAGTAAGGCAGGAAGCAGAGTCCTAAATAAAGTCCTCAGGATGATGTGTGTTAAGGCATAGAGGGACACCTCTGGGCACAAAGGGCACCTTTGTTCTTTTCTGGCCTACCATTTCTATGTTAATTAGCACAATGCATGAGACCCTGCTGAGGAATTTCAGAGCAGCAAGCCTGCTTTGGTGTCTCCAGGAGGAAGACTGTCTTCTGTCACAGACTGTCCTACATCCCACTTCTACCCAAAGAGCAGCCCACAGTAGTTATCATGGAGCTGAGGCTCACCCTCATCTCAGCCTGTGCTCACACTTTGTGCTCTTTCATCCCACAGGACTTTGATCCTGTCCTGCCAAATGCCAAACCCCTAAACCAAGCCCCAACCCCAGGTAACCCCATAGGTCTGCCCAGGGCACACACTTGCCAGGGCAGCATCAGGGAAGTGACCTCTCCAGTTACCCCTTTTATACATTTCTCAGGCTTCACCTTGCTGGTGAAGGTTGACTGAAGCCAAGCAGTGTCTTCCTTTGAAGCAATGGCTGTCATTTTGAAGCAATGACTGCCTTTCCTGAGGTCCTCCACCCTTCAAAGCTACTTCCCTTGGTCCATTCTATGGAAGAGCTCCACGTATCCAAGCTCCCCATTCTACATAGCATTTCCCCCTCCTCATCTTCCCTGCTGGTCTCTCCTCCAGAATTCCATGCTGCCATTGAAGGAATGTAGCCATTCAAATGATCTCACCACATCGCCCTTATTCTAACTACGTGGCACTCCTGTGGCACCTTGTGTATCTCCATTTGCACCTGGCTACATTCCAGGGTACACAGGAGGTTTTTCCATTTGCCTCCTGTGCCCGGTCGTGGTCTCCATCTTTGTCATTACTGGCACCTTTGCCTACCTGAAACTCCCCACCCCATCTCCTCCTCAGCTCTGGATCTGGCCCTAGGCATTTTGTACTCAGTGTCTATAACACTGAATCCCTTCATCTACAGCATGAGGAACAAGGAGCTCAAGGACACACTGAGGAAACAGACAGAGGTGGGGATATTTCAACAACAATATGTTGTACATCACTCTTTGAAAGAGTGAGAGGAAGAGACTTAATAGCTGTTGCAGCTATGTAAAATCGGTGGTCTGGCTCTTCTATGTCTGATAAGCATATTTGCACACAAGTATCTAAATTCGTCTCTCTCCTTGATAGGCACAAACACACTTTGTCTGACCCAAAGCCCTTCTGTCAATCATCTTCCCCATATGGGGTCAGAACTGGCCTCCCTAGTAAAAGAGGCTTCTCTCTCATCTGTGCCTGAAGACTGGGCTCTTCTTCCAAAGCTGGAAATAAGAACGGGATTAGAGAATAGCCCTCAAAAATACCCTCCGGACGTGTCTGGGTTTTGCATGGGCCAAAGGTCAACAACTCATGGAGTCACATGTTAGAGAAAGAGGACTGGATTCAGCTGCCCCTTGTGGGTGCCCAGACTCAGGAGAGGGTGAGTGCTCAGGAGGGATCTGATGAGGACAGACCCACTGAATACAGAGCTGGGACAGATGCCCATCCTTCTGGAAGGGGCTATGGAGCCACCATGGAGCACAGGAGATGTCCATAGACAGAACAAGCCTGGAGTGGGGGTGAGTGCTGTGCTGGGAGAGGGGCTGCCCAGAGGGGCTGCAGAAATGATTCATGTTTAAAAATATAGAAAATAGATGAGGGATCACAGAGATGTCCTCTACAGTCTAATGGAGAGAGCAGTGGAAACTAAAAGGCAAGGGCAGATAGTTCTGCACAGCAGATTGAGACACTTCCTGAAGATTTCCACTCTTTCACCACTGGAAGACATTGAAAACAGTCCTTCACCTTTGCAGACAGAGCTCAAGTGTCCGAGCACCAGCACCCAGCGGGACTTGGAGATGTCCCAGTGTCTCTGAGTGCCCTGCGTGGGCCTGAGAGCTCCTGCAGGGACCTGCGGGAGGCCAGAGCGCCTTAGGGCTGCAGAGGGAGGCTGGGCACAGGGGACCACAACACCTGGAATGGCACAAGTTGTGCAGGACTCTGCAACTGCATCCCACCCAGGTATGAAAATCACTTTCGTTTTTAAAAATAATGATCATGCCAAAGTCTACTGTGCTAAAACAGAACAATGAATGGATGTTTCTTTATCCCACTTAGAGCCCAGTGCTCAGAAAAGCACCACTTTCCACAGCTGTCCCTGCCACCCCTCACTCTCTGCACAGAGCACGTCACACTCGGAGGTGTCATCCTCTCTCGAGTGGTGTCAAAAGTCGGGGGACCAGCTTAATAGCAATGCTGTTTTGGAATGGCTGAATTTGCCCAAATTAAATATATCCCTGTTAAAGCAAGTTTCAAAGATGTCTCTAAAGTACCATCAATGCAATAATTGAAAAAAAATCCTCATTTCCAATATTTCACACAGATTTTGCCATTGCCAGACTGCAGCATCATATTTGTGCACTACAGTCAACATTGCTACCTGGCATGGCAAGAGCCATCGCCGCAAATAAAGCCCTCCAGATAATGTGTTACGGGCATATCTGTCCTTTTATTCTGTCTCGACTCTATCTTGAGCACCACAGTCTCCGAAAACACTGGGAGCAGTTTTATTTTGTCCTGGAGGCACTTTTGGATGCTCCTCAAAGCATCTCAGCCCATAGCCACAATTTGTTACATTCTACAGGACTTTGATCCTGTCTTGGACCATCCTCAAGTCCTAGATTCCCACACTGGACTGCCCGGAGAAGAGACCTGGTAGGCAGGGGTGCAGAAGGAACTTCGCCAAGGCTCCCTTTGAGGCATTTCACAGCCTTTGACACTATCTGGAGATGTTCCTAAAAGATTTATCAGCAGGTTTTGGCAAGTACCTGGGGAAAAGGAGAGGTCTACTTTCCAGGGCATGAGGCAACATCTCTCTCCTCTTGCTTGTCCTGCTTGTCCTCCAAAGGGTGGCACTGGGGAGCACACGAGCAAGGCCTAGCAGAACCTGGGGCCCATAGGGAATGAGGGGCAGAGCTGAGACACCAGGGAGACCTCCCTGGGGTGGGACACTTCCCACTGTGACCTCAGCTTGTGTCCTTGGGGGCTCAGCCATGGAGGTGGCACAACCAGGCAGAGAGCAGTCCTGGAAAGCAGTCCCTTCCCTTCACCCCATTGTTGGACAGATCTTGCTCATAAATCCTTCAGGAATGTCTCCAAATGGTACCAAAGGCTGTAAAGAATCTCCAGTGGGCACTGGATAAGTCCCTTCTGCTGCCCTGCACTAACCTCCCTCTGCCCTGGACACAGCTCTGCAGGAAGCCAGGGCTTTGGGATTGTTTGGGCATTTGGTATTTTGTGAGCAAACCAGGTCCTCAGGGTTGGTTTCAGCTTTGACACTTTCAAAGGCAGGATCCAAGTCAGGCAGGATGGAACAACACAAAACATGGCCATGGGATGAGATGCTTTGGTGAACCTCAACACTGCTTTCTACTGGGGGTCACTGTATTTCGCCAAGTTGGATATAGGACAATATGGAACTGGTCAGAGGTTTCCTTTTTTAAAGCTGCAAAGCCGAGGTTTGAGCAGCCACAATCAGATTTCTTAGTGGCTAGAATTTATTGCTAGGAAGAAGGTGCCTTTTGGATGGGAGCACAGGAAGGATCCTCAGCATTTTGTTCTACAACCTTAAAGCAAAAGTAGACTCTTATACATTATATAAATATATACATTATTTTACATTACAGATATTCCATTAATGAGTTTTAGTTCTACATCCCTTCAATGTCTTACAGTCTTAGTTCTGTGAGGACCTGCAATGAGCCATCATAACTGATTTACCACCTCTTCTGGTGTTGCCATTGAGCAACGTTTGTACCTCTGTCTGGAATAGTTTTTTAATAATTATTTTTTGCTCTTCCACTTTGTGCGAAGAGAAGGGCTAAGGCCAGGTCAGGTGAGTTATCAGGCCAGTGTGCAGGCAGTTGGGCAGTTTTGATGTGCATGTTCGGATAGCCCTGACTCTGCTAGGAGGCTCTGGGACCTGGGAGGCCTCAGGCAGCTCTTTCCCAGGAAAGCTGAGGCATAGAAGGCATTTAAGGCCCCAGCCCTTTCCACGTCTGAGGAAACGTCTCAGTAGTTGACACCACTGACCAGCAGGGCGCCTTTTCCCTCCCTCCTTCCTTGTGCTGTGAATGTGCAGGCAGGAGGCCTCCGTGTTGCCCTCCCCTCCCCTCGCTCTTCCCAGCTCCAGCCAAGCTCTGGATTTCCTCTCTCCATCCCTGCATCCACAGAGCAGGTCTCGATGCTCCCTCGGGGCAGCCCACCTCCACCTTCCCTCCAGCACTTCCACCTCGACACCCTGAGCGCTGGTGCTGCTGCCAGGGCAGAGGGGGAGAATCCACTGGAGTGACTGCACAGGGAGCTCCCAGGGAAAAGCTGTGCCCAGCCCCAGCATGACAGAGGGGGCTGCCCTCTCCCACCCATCCTGATGGTGCCAGCCCCACCTCAGCCCAATCTGGAACAATTCCAGCGCAGCCCTGGAGGAGCTGGAGCTACTTCAGGCCCTGGGGTCGCAAGGCAGTAGGAGTGTTTGACATGGGCACAGATGCAGCGGTGCCAGGAGCAACAGACACTGCAATGGGCTGCATGGCCAGGGCATTGGACAGGCACTGCCTCTGTGGCCAGCCAGGCTCTGTGTTTTGGGCAGACACCTGCTCAAGGGTAGGACCACCAGGATCTTCTAAGGCTTCCAACACAGAAGGAGCTTCCAGTGGATCTGGGTCTGTGGCTAAGGACCACAGCTGCAGAGGAGTTGTGGTGGACAGTGACTTCTGGAGGTCTTCAGTCCAACCACCCGCACAAAGCAGGGCTGGCTGGACCCCCTCCAGAGTTGTCTTGCCACTGCCACACTGTGCCTGACCCCAGGTACCCTCCTGGTCCCCTGCTCCCCTGGTTTGAGCACATGGCATCTTCTCTTGGTGGATGTCTGCCCTGCTGGCCCTGCCGACATCCTGAGCATGATAAGCTCAGACCCACATAGCTGCTCTTGCTTCTTCAGGCCTCTAAGACTTTGCTGATGCATGCAACCTGCCTGGAGGGCCTGATTCTGAAGCTCTCCTCATGCCTTGAAATTGACTGTCAGGAAATTTTATGGCCTATGCATATGGACAACTTTGTACCTACAGTCCTCTCTGGGGCCTGCTTCCCTTGCCAAGATTTTCCAGACTTCAAGGAGGGCCATGTCTCAGCTGGAGATGGGAAGTCATCTCCATAGGATGATGACAAGACCAGGTCAGGACCCAGCTCAGCCATATTCACTGCATCATGCAGAGCAAGCTCAAGGGCAGAAGCTCCCTGACAAGGGGCAGGAGGCCCCACTGATCCTTCTCTTTCTCCCTTGTTCCCAGCAGATCTGTTCCCTGCCTGCCTGTGGTCCCTCCATGCCCACGCTGCTGCCCAGCACAGCATGAGAACCCCGGCCCTGCCGCAACTGCTGCTTGTCCAGCTGGCAAACAGACTCAGATGGACTTCAATGCCGAGGATTTCCCCCCGAGGGGTATGGAGACAAGACACACAGCCAATATGGTTGATCAGCAAGCCTCATTTTATTGCCCGAATAGCGCATATTTATCCAGTAATATTATCTGATAACAATAGCATTACCTAAGCTCGTTAACCATGCAGCTTATTATTTTACTAGACAGCAAAGCATTACCTAATAACACCTGCTCGTTAACTATGTACCTTATTATCCTACTAGATAGCAAAGCATTACCTAATAACACCTGTTCATTAACTAT
>VWPW01015945.1:137375-152761 GCA_013389825.1 Crypturellus undulatus | reverse complement strand
AGATACCCACGGGCACGCCAGGAAAACATTGTTTTTCAGCCCCGTGTTAAGCNCAGGAACGACTCCATTTGCTGCCTGCGGAGCTCAGAGCTGCCTCTCTCCCTTCGGCTTCGACCTCCCGGGAACTTTGCTGGCACCGGCAACTGCTGGAGCCATCAGGGTCATCCTGGAGCCGTAACCGTCCTCGCGCCCCTCTCGCTGTCCCTGTGGTGGGAGCTGATGGACAGATACCCACGGGCACGCCAGGAAAACGTTTTTCAGCCCTGTGTTAAGCTGGACCTTTCTGCAGTGAAGCAAGGCACCGTCTTTAGGAAGAGGCACCGTTTGCAGCGTGGCCTCTGCTGGGGTAAAACGTGACACGGGAAAGCCCTGGGGTCAGGGCAAAACGGCCTTTCTGTGACTTGTGCCCAAAATGAAGGTGAGAAGTGGGGACTTTCATGCCTCGCTCCCTCCCAAAGAGGGAGACTGGAGAGGAAAATAATGATTTTCCATTTTAAGTTTATGAAGACAACAATTTAAATATATATGTCATATGATTAAAATATGTAAAATTTATAATTTAATTATACAATTACAGAGCCTTATGGTCTAATAGCCCCACTGCATTTTGCCTGCTCATGAACAATTGCTTTCTTAAAGCACACAGTAGAATCATTTACCTGATGCTGGAGAATAAGTTAATTATGGATCTCCTGCCTTTGATTAATAGATTTAATAATCACGTTACAGCAGAATTAACTTATACTTCATGTGCTTACAGCGCTAATGACCACGTTCATGATCGCCGCGTGTCGCGGAGAGGACTGGCACCCAGCAAGGCCCCTTGGAGGGACTGCAGGTCAGCCCTTGTGCTGCACCCAGCGCTTGGGCCTCTGCTCCTGTTGATCCCTCAGGAAATGGCTGCTGGATTTCAGGTATAAACACAACCTACCAGAACAGTAGGATTTCAAACCCTACTTTTCCCATTCAAGCAGGGGAACTGATGGGAGATGGAGAAGGTAGGACAGTAACCTCAAAATTGGTGCTTTGCTTTTACTTTTTGCAGGGACTTTGCATAGTGCAAGTCTGAAACATCTGCAAGGTGTTTACAGAGGGCAGGAGCCAGACTCAGAGACGTTTCCATAAGGAAAATTCCCACCGAGGCAAATAAAAACAGAGAGAAGAGTTAGGAATGAGCCCCCAGTCTGAGCCACCTGCGCAGTGTTTCGTCTGAGCAAACAGTGTCTCAGGAATCACTAGCAAGAGGATTTCAGGTTGCATCAGCCACGTACCGCATCTTACCACGCAAAGCTGAATAATGCAATACAACCCAGCAGCTTAGCATAACACCGGGCCACGAGGAGGCAGGAAATGAATAGGAATACAATTTCCTAAACTATTCACTTAAAGAAATTATTCTGCAAGATTTTTGCCCCAGTCCTGGTGGAGGCAACAGTCTGAGGGAATGGGAAGAGCAGGGAAATTTTGCTGTTTTCACCTGCTGCCCGTTACCCAGCTCAGATGTGCAGCTTTGGGGCCAGCTCTGAGCATCGTCTGCCCGGAGCAGCGTCTCCTGCTTGGGTTTGGTTCTGGGGCCAGGCTCCTAGGTCAGGCGCAGAGCAGTTTAGGTAATCTGGGACTTGTGAGAACAATTAATGCTTTTTTTTCAGCCATGCCCACAAAGCAAGCTTCAGAAACTAGATGCATACTGAAATATCACGTGTTTTATCACTGAACCAGCTGGGACTGTGCCTCCATACGTCACTGTTGGCAAACCCAGTGTGACTCTGTGGTTTCTTGCGCTTGCTCCGCAGCTTTCCCAGCCCTTGCTAGGAACTCTGGGCACATCTGCCCCTGTTTGCCTTGCTCTGCTCTGCTTCCCAGCCTGTCACAGGGGAGCTCAGGAACTGCTGGGCACACGAGCCCTCAGCTGTAGAGCATCGTGTGGCACCTGCTCCAGTGAGACCACACGCTTGTCTGCTTGCAGTTAACAGGCTAAGCCCACCACAAGATCCACGTGTATCAGATCAGTGCAAAACATGTTTACTAGGACAGTTTTTGGTGCTGACTCCTCTATGACAGTGCCAGGACACAGGACCTCGTGGATTTGTTTTCCAGCCTTCAAATCCAGGGTGATGAGGAAAGAGGTGTGTGAAGTTTAGTGGTCCCCTGGGCAGAGCAGCTTTGGGGTCGTGTGAGGCTCAGCAGATCCCTGGCCTTCCTGTGGTCACCCCCACAGTGACTTATTTGGCTGTAGGCACGAATAAAAAAATGGACAGTGATGACTAGACCCTATAATGCAAAACTAAAATGTCCAATTAGCATCTGATGAGGAAGTGTGAAATAAGATGCACTAGGCAGATTAAGAAGGTGGGACATGAAATCAATTTCCCATTAAATTAATTGGTTACTTTTTTTCCTGATTCTCAGTGTTAAAGGCATCGATTTACTCTGTTACAGTCTGATTCCTTGCTATTGAGCTGTGGCTGCAGGGTGTGCGAATCGGGGGTGCTTCACTCTGCCTGCAAGCAGCGGTGCCCCTGCAGCGGGTGAGATGCCTTCCCCTTGGCTCTGCACGCAGGGGAGCAGATGGGGATAGCAGGGAGCAAGCCCAAATCCTCGGCTCTACAAAGCGAAGTGTAAGAGAGGGCCAGAAATGACTGCCAGGCCCTCTCCCTAAATCACTGGGTGCTCGTGTATGGAAAAAAATACAGAGTAGATTGCAATCCTTCATCTTCCTTGGTAATTCTCAGTGTAGGTGAGAACTGTAAAGCCTTGTAAAGAGGAGGGGCAGCATTAATGTCCATTCAGAAACACCTAGATGAGAGCATTAGCGCATGAAATGGGGTGTTAAACTCTACTCTGGTCTCAGAGCAAAATGTTATTTCAGAAACATCTAGTTGAGAGCATTGATGAGTGAAATTTGGTGTTAAACCTTGCTCTGGTCTCCCTAGCACAGCCTCAGCCCTCCAGGCATGTCCTGGTGCCTGGGGTGCTACTTTCTACCCACACTTGGGTTTTTGTGACCTTCTCTTTCAGGCAATGAGCAAAAAGAAAACGCAAACCAAACCAGACGAGTACATTAATGCTTCACTTCTTTGTTTTCCCCGGATTTAGCCGATTCGCCTTCCTGCATCCCCGCGGTTTCGCGGGAGCCGGGCGGGCGGCAGGGGCAGCCTGGGCTCCGCGAGCGGGACTCACGTTCCAGCCTGCCTCAGAGCACAGCCCGCGGCTCCGCACGCCGCCTCTTATCAGTTCCAGACTGGGACTCCGATGCTAATATTTCTTCTTCAAGCCCGTGTTCGCAGGAGAACTGGAAATCTCAAACAAAAAGGGATTGTGACGTTGCTCGCTTGCATTTTTTTTCCCTCCTGGCTTTCCTCCAAGGACCTTTCCTGCTTGTTTGCTGCATTCTCAAGATGAAGCCCCCGGTGGCTCTGGCGCTGCTGGCCGCACTCGTGCAGGTTTCGCAGCCTTTCCCTGCCATGTACCACGGAGCCTGGTGGCGGCTGCTGAGGGAGGGAGAGAGCTGCGGCCCGTGCGAGCCGGCCCTCTGCTCGGAGCCCACCGGCTGCCCCGCCGGCACCGTCCTGGATCGCTGCGGCTGCTGCGCGGAGTGCGGCAACGCCGAAGGGCAGATCTGCGACCTGGACCAGGGCAACCACTTCTACGGGCAGTGCGGGGCCAACCTGGAGTGCCGGCTGGACGGCGGCGAGGCCGGCGCCGGGGAGGTGCCGGAGCCGCAGTGCGTGTGCAAGGCGCAGGAGAGCGTGTGCGGCCCCGACGGGAAGACCTACGAGAACATCTGCCGCTTCAGCCAGGCTCACGCCGCGGCAGGGAACGTCAGCGTGAAGCACCGAGGGCCCTGCGAGTCAGGTACCGCGTACCGGGATGCTCTCAGTCAAAAGGAACAGCTCAGTCCGATTTATTACATGTGTTACTAAGTGCTACAGCCTAACTTCAACAAGCACTGCATTTTGGTGCTAATTTCATTATTTTATGGCAATCCTACTTTGTGCTTAAACATGCAGCTCAGCAGATGGGGCTTAATTTTATATAAGCTCCTCTGTTAGCCCAGTGGGTTTGATATCGCAGGGCCACTCGGATGGGCAGCGCGTGTAACTGCATTCACAAAAATGTTGTGGGAGCTGGAACTGGATGAGCAGATGGGGCAGTTAACTGGTGAGGTGACCACGGGATGGACAAATATATGAAGAGTGATCTGATATTATAGGGTGAGAGCACGTCAGGCATCATGAATGTATTATATATATGGTAATCAGTGAGGTAGAGGGACTAGAATAAGCTCCCATTATACAGGTCTGTTCTTGCTATTAAAAAAAAAAATCCAATGTAGGAACCTTTATAAAATGCAAGTGCCTCCTGGGTTAGGATTCCAAATACAAGGGCAAAACCAAAGACACTTCCAACCATGCTGACTGCAGGAGCTGCTGTCTGAGGAAGGTGGTTGGTGCTGCTCTTAGCCAGGTTGTACAGGAGAGCCTCGTCTCTGGCTCCCAGGCTGTACCCAGGCTCTGCAGGACTATAAATCTTCACTCCCGAACACCTTTCATAACACCTAAGTCACGTGAATAGAAAATAAAAAGTGAAAAGTTAAGAGTTCTGTTTTGATTTTTTTTCTTAAAGTTAGTATTTTCTCAAATGAAACCTGCAGATGCTGTCTTTGGGTCACAAATGGGTCACAGTTCTGGGAAACCCACATCTAAAATCGCATCTCATGTCTGTGCATGAGAATCACTTGGATGCCCTTTGTCACTCTTGCTAGCAGTTTGTTGCTTCCAATTTAGCTGTATGCTCTGTTTTTATATTGGATGAACACTCTATACTGAGTACTTGAAAGCAAAAGCGATGCGCAGCTAGATTCTTTCTTCTTCCTCTATTTGGAAGCGAGACATCTGTAAGAGAATCCCTTATCTGCCAGGACAGCACTAAACTGAGCAACGAGGAGGCTCATCACTAAAGAGATATTAAGAAAACTCAGTGCAAATCAGCTGAGAGTGTGACTGAGAGGCTGCCAGGTGCTGGGCTCTCTTATCTGGGGTTGAAAGAGCGCTAATTCCTGCAGCATGACCCTCCTGGGAAGATGTCACTTGGAAGTGACAACAACTCATCTTAACTTTGCAGTCGAGGCAGCAGCCGTAGCACCCAGGGGTTAACTCTGAATGCTTAAGCACACCTGGCTGTGCACAAAAAAGCTTTAGTTTGGGAGCTCTGACCTTTCTTACGGGTGGTGTTGCCGCTCACCAGGCCCTGGAGCCCCTGGGGCTCGCTGTGCTGCGCTCAGCTGCTCTGCAGCACCCGCAGGGCTTCCCTGGCACTCCCGCTTTCCCTGGAGAAGCCAGCCCATCTCCTCAGGAACACGCACGTTTCCTGGGATGGCAGCGGCAGGCGACGGCCGGGGCAGCAGGGAGCCAGGCCCCGGAGCAGCCTCGCGGGCTCCGTCTGCGGGAGGGACAAGCCCTGGGCACGGCGGGTTTTGGGACCCTTCTATAAATACAAGCTGCGCTCAGCTCCGAGAACTTGGTTTTGTTATTTCCCCTTCAAAGCATCTGCTGGCTCCTATTGATGCCAAATGGATTAATTGTAGACAGAATAAATAAAAAACAATAAACCCCTTTGAGCAAAAGAGGACAGCCTTTCATCTTTGTCTAGCGCCAGAAAAAGGAAAAGCAGGGGGGGAAAAGGCCAAGCTCCCTAAAGTTACAGTGTGAAAAAAGCCCTTCTTTTCCTCAAAGACAAGTTTTGATCAGTTTCTCCAATAATTTACCCAAGTACATCGACTGTATGCAGATTCTCCGCACTTAATCCATCCCCATGCCACCCTCTCTTGCTGATGAGTTTGCAAAGCGACAGAAGAATCTGGCAGGGAGTCTTGCTGTAATTAGCTGTGTGCACATAATAGTTGAGTTTAAATGTAAATTCGGGGGTAAAACTCTAAATTATGAACATTTCTGCTGTTTTAATCGAATCAGGCAAAGAGCTATTAAGATGCTCTTAAAATACTACAGCATGACTTCACTTTTCTGCTGTAATCATTTTTTTTAATTTCTGAAGGCACTTGGAGTTTGGTTAAATAAAGTGNGAAGGCACTTGGAGTTTGGTTAAATAAACTGAGTACCTGGTGACCGTTCAGATTCGGAAAAGGCAGGTTGATGGGGTCCAACCTGTGGCTGTTCCTGCGGGCCATGTGTTTGATCCCACGCAATGACTCAGCTGGTCGGCTCCGGCCCAGCCGAGCCCTGCGGTGCCTCTTGGCCTGTTCCGCGGGGTGGGATTCGTGACGCATCTGGGCAATTCCAGCATCATCGGGATGCTCTTTGGCTTGGAAGAAACATGCGAGTCTGCGAAGGGCCCATTGCAGGCTGTGGGTAGCCAGTTCTCATGGGAGAACAAGAATTTCTGGGGCTACATATCCTACCAAGTTGGACAGTCTTATTTTTGAAGAGTAACGGGATTGATTAATGAGAAAATTATAAATGGAAAAATAGACACTTTCTGGATAATTTATAATTTTCTGGATAATTTGTAATTAATTTTGAGCGGTAGGCACTTGATATTTTCAGCACAGAGATCAGTTGTTAATATCTGATGACACATATTAGAAACATCATTTGGAAGCCTGGAACAGAATTTTATAATTTCAGATGCTGGCGTGTAAATGCTCTATCTACTTACTGATCCAAATACAGCCGGTAAGAATATTTTTACTAATTACTGAAGGTTTCCATTTCCAAACATCTTGGTTATGGAGGAAAAAAGCAGTAAATAAGTCTAACAAGTAATAAGTTTAATGGCCTAGAAAATGTGTTCACGTTGAAAAACTGCCAAGGAAATAAAAAGAGAAAGCAAAAATACTTCAGAATGAAACACATTTCTTGCTAAGGACAAATATATCAAGAAAAATGCAAAAAGGTGAAGGAAAGTTGTGATAACAGTAGATATGTTATTTTCTTCTCTGTTATTAAAGAACATGTCTTCTAGTGTTAATATTTATTATGTTCATACATATTTATAGAGGGCTGTGTATGTACATCATGCGAGACTATATCCGGAGATGTTTATTTTCTTAATGTCTTCAAAGCCCTGGATTGGCTCCCTCTACCGATTCACATCATTTTTTTCTTTGGGATAAAGTGGGAAAGGATAATTCGGAGAGGGAATAGGTAAGTGGAGAAGAAGAACGAGGGGAAGAGCTTGATAGGAAACATGTAAGTAGAAATCTAATAACCGTAAAACACATAACGTAGAGAAGTGGATTTCAAGGGCTTCTATTAGTCATGTTTTGTGGCACAGGAACATCAGATGAAATTGAAAGGTAAGTGTAAAACCTAATAAAAATGATGCTGCTACTCTGCGAACTTGAGCACTGAGCGCGACTGAGGGAGGTAAGTTTTCAGGAAGTTCAAAGCAATGATATACACAGAAAAGCAATATTTACGATCTAGCAGCTTCAATATTTTAGATTTTAAGCTAACCCAAAGGTAATGGAAGTTAAGAACAGTCATCTGTAACCATGTTGTTCTACAGCTGCCTCCTACAGAGTTTCTTATGCTCCTCCAAGTACTGGTTCCTAGACTAAGCTGAGTCCCTACTGATGCTTCATGGGACGCAAACTAAACCTTTAATTTCTGCTCAGGTTTCATGACTGTTTGCACAAAGACAGAGAAGCCCTTTGGAATATATAGGAATAATGTCTGTGTTTTCAGGCTATTCAATCAAATACAATAGGAATTTATGCTGTATGCTTTTGTGTTTGTGTTGTTTGGGGTTTCTAGCTCACTCACTCCTAACAAAGGTCGCTCTGCCGGTTCTTTGCAGCTCCTGTGATTTCTGTGCCACCCCAGGACACCCAGAATTTCACCGGCAACGACATCATCTTTGGCTGCGAGGTGTCAGCCTACCCTATGCCGCACCTCGAATGGAAAAAAAAAGGGAGTAAAATGTTTCTGCCAGGAGATGATGCCCATATCTCCGTACAGGTAGAACACGGGCTCTCCGTGGGTGCTATGGTCAGGGATTAACCAGCAGATTTCTCCTACGCTTTGTACCCAGAGTAGTTTAGCTGATGGCAAGTGACAAGGTTCAATGCTGCTCTGATAGCAAGATTCCCAGTAGGAATTACTTAACGATTATGTGAGGAATTGTGATTTCAGGCAGTGCCATGAACACGGCTCTGGCAGCCCAAGCAGAAGTGGTAAGAGGGAGGGCACGATCCAAAGAAAAGCTGGAAGCTTCTGCTTATTTATGGTTCAATAGTTAGTTGTTGTATGTTGCTGGATTGGAAAGGAAGTTTGTCCCTTGACCAGGTTTTGGTGCGAGTCAGTTGACACTGGAGGTCACAAAGTTTGGGATTTTGTGTTGTGTCAGACCAATATATTGCAAATCGGGTGCTAAGGGTCAACTTGGTCAAGCCCCTTGGCCCTCAACAAGCCACCCGGACTCATGTACTATTCACACTTGACAGAAATTCCTAACATGGAGAAAATGCCTTTGGAGCAGAGGAGGGAAGTGGAGCCCAGATGAGCCAGGAGGAGAGGGAGACAGGTGGGGAAGTAGAAGGATCAACAGGACCAGGGCTTAGAGCCCCACAGCAGTGAAGTTTAAAAAACTGTTCAGGGAAAACAGGAATCTAAGGGCACAGAGATGACCAAAATCTAAAANTATATTGCAAATCGGGTGCTAAGGGTCAACTTGGTCAAGCCCCTTGGCCCTCAACAAGCCACCCGGACTCATGTACTATTCACACTTGACAGAAATTCCTAACATGGAGAAAATGCCTTTGGAGCAGAGGAGGGAAGTGGAGCCCAGATGAGCCAGGAGGAGAGGGAGACAGGTGGGGAAGCAGAAGGATCAACAGGACCAGGGCTTCACAGCAGTGAAGTTTAAAAAGCTGGGCAGGGGAAACAGGAATCTAGGGGCACAGAGATGACCAGAATCTAAAATATATGGCAGCAGAATCAAACAGTTGGAGAATCAAAGCATAATGGCAGTACAGGATAAACAAAAGCAAAGGCTGGAACAATGTTTATTGAAAATGTCAATGTTTATTGAAGTTATTTTGAAAATAATGTCTCATACCTACTTGATCTTCACTATTTCTTTGTCTTCGCAAAGGCAAGAGGTGGGCCGCAGAAGTACGGTGTGACTGGCTGGCTGCAGATTCAAGGCCTCAAAAAATCAGATGAGGGTGTCTACATCTGCCATACCAAAAATAAGTACGGTGCAACATACGCCTCCGCAAGATTGAAAGTTATCGACGGTACCTTTGGTTTTTATTTGGATGTTGCACAAAGAGAAATGCCTAAGATAGGCAGCCAGCAGAGGTTATGGGTTTGCTAAAATCTAAATGAGAAATATGACAAATGACCTAGAAGATTTCAGTGTTTGAAATTTCTTTGCGGGTTTTTATTATTTTACCCCTTCAAAGAGGTTCCATTCCAGGAATTTGAGTCAGAAGTATGTATGAATTCTGAGGGAAAAAAAATACTGATGTTAATACTGTAATACTTTGGTACAAAATAAACCATCTTCCAGTGTAACAGAAAGCGGTGGCTTCTAGCCATGGAGCCGAGAGAAGAGCTGCTCCCCGTTCCCGTCCTGCACGAGGCCTTTGATGCTCAGAGCAGCTCTGCACCGAGCGCGGCAGCTGCTGGAGCTGGGGCAGTCTTTGAACCGCGTCGCTTCTGCTCATGTTTATTTTTCAAACGCTAGAAAGGAAACGGTTGTTGCTCTGAACAATAGCGTTTGGAGAGATAAACAGAACAGCGTTGCTGTTGTTTTGCGTTGGACCCCGTCCTGCAGCGTAACATCCTTGTGGCTGCAGACAGAGCGGGTTTGCTGGCAAGTGCGGGATAAGGACGCGTTGTCCCCGCCTGCCTCCTGACGCAGGGCTGCCCTGTTCATCTGCGAGCTTCGTTTGTATCCTTAGCTGAAGAGGAGTTTCAGAGGACCGAATTCATGAATTACTAGGATTGGGAATTAAATGTATTTTCACTATGTTAAAATGCGAGTGATTTGGAAATTCAGGGTATCACAGTGGTATGAGGTCAAGCAATTAGCAAACTTTCTTTTAAAAATATCACTCCTCTGATTAACGAGTGCTGAGGAACATTGACCTTGCTGTGCAAATCCCAGATCCCACCTTCCTCTTCATTTCTACAGCTAATTTTATCTAAAATCCATTGTGTCTTGGTGTGCAGGTTCATCTTCCACGTTTGCGTTTACAGCTGGCGGTAGAAGCGCGAGCTACAACACGGATTACGACGCCTATTATGACCACTCCGAAGAGGAGGATGAGGATGAAGAATATGAATCTGGAGACTATGAAAACTGAAACCGGCTATAATAATTTTTATACATCTATTGTGCGATACCTTTCACATTCAGTTATATTTACTAGTGTAATCTGTGCTGTAAAAGGCTGCTCTGGTAACACTAACATTCACTTGCGCACTCCACCTTTCTCAAGGAATTCAGCTTGGGATGAGTTATATTGTGCTACTTACCACAAATGAGAACAGATATAAGTTCCTATATTTAGACTGTTGAATAAAATTCCTAAATATGCATCTGTCTATTAATTATGCTGAAAGGATCAACTTTTTATATTAATTTAGAAAATGGTAAATTATTGCATAATTTCTTTAAAATATTCTAATTTTGCTTTCCAAAAAGGTCCATAGTTTAGCAAAAAAAAAAAAAAAAAAAAACTTGTATCAATTTCCTGATTTCTATAATGCACTAAGATAGATCAGGAGCTGATTGTTCACATGGCAACAAACACAAGTAGGAGGGTGACAAGCAGTCTTTAATCTCCCTAGTTCATGTTTTCTCTTAAGTTGCAGGAAGATTTTTCTTTCCTTGAGTTTTTCCGTGCGTAGTCTCAGCAAGACTGAATTATGTGCAATTTGGTGGTTTATTTGGTTTAGTTTTACTGGATACATGAAGCAGTTGCAGGTTGGTGTTTTCCCAGACCCACTCACAAGTGCCCAGGAAGCCTTTCTGGTGCGTCCTCCCGCTGAGCACATCCTCTGCGCTCTGCCCATGCCACTTCCCAAGCCAGTCCCGGCAGTGGCTGCTCCTTCCCAGTAGCCTAGACAGTGTTGCACGATTTAGGATTATTATTTATCCTCTGATCAGCATTACGCTTGGTGGGAATTACTGCAGTTGAAGGAAGGTGGTTGCTCCAGAGCTCTGTACATGCCCCTTAGACACATGGAGATCTTCATAACAGATCCAGTGTTTGACCCTTCTGGGCAGTCCCAGACTATTTGTCCTGTCTTCTGTTATTTCCAGCCTGGGTGCATTCAGGATTCCCACATCCAGCCCTGCTTCTGGAAATGCCAGCCGGAAACGCAGGCATTATTTTCTTTCCTAAAATCCACATCTACATATTTTTCAAATTGCGTCAATCACTTCAGCGTGAACCAGGCTGCAAACCCAATGCAACTCAAAAACTCAAGACTTTGGAATGTAAAATGATCGTCCCGAAAAATTTCTCCAGTTGCTTCTGCTAATTAACCGCATGAGGTCAAGCCTTGTATGAGGAGCTGCTGGGAGTTTCTCCGAGCTTCAGACACCAAAGTAAAAACCAGTGTTGGAGGCCTTTTCCCCTAGTAGCTCCCATCAGCTGAGTAGGATCAAGTGTCTCATTTACATTGAAGGATGAATTCGGATGAATTCAAAGCCTCCTTCTTTGCAGTATTCGTTATCCAATGCACAAAATCATGTAGCGAAAACTATACACATTGAAGTAACTCAAAGTTAAATTAATCATGTTAAGGAAAGTTTAAGGGCAATCTCTGTGTGTGTGTGTATATGCATTGTAGGTTTTTTGAATGTGTACACAGTGCATCACCAGCCCTTTTGTTTGTTGTTTTGTGCTTTTGTGCCATTACATATATTTATTTTTTTTCATTCAATTTGAATTACTTTAATAGATTGGCTATAGACTGTGTTTGCCCTGAGGTTTTATTGATCTTTGAGCAGGTAGCAAGCAAAGAATAATTTGTTTTGGTTTAGGCTTCCTGGAATGTTGTCAACTCTTGAGTAGAAACCATGCCATCCTGTCATGGAAAAGATTGTTTCAATTAGGAAATGGCAAATGGTTTCAAATTTAACTACCTGTTTGGTTGTTACAAGTTCTTCCTGGTTTTGTTAAGGATATGTCTAAGAATTGTTCTGCTTATTAAATATATATTAATTTGAACAAAAAAGCAAATAGTCAAAATAATAAAAAGGATGTTTTGTAATGGATTTATTTAATCTGCAGACACAGATTGAAGATCATTTGTGATCTACATTACAAATGAATGAATACAGTTTACTAAACCAGTGACTAAACTGTGGCACAATATTTATTGGCATAGATTAAAACATGGCAGAGAAATTAATCTCCAAAACATTAGCCATAGAAATGAATTATAATCCTTCACATCCTTCTACTATTGCTAATGTAAAACAAGAAACAGAAAGAAAATAATAGTTTAAGGAGAAAATGTGTAGCAGAACCATATCAAATATGGGACTGAAGCTGTTTGATGGAATATGTCTATTTAAAAAACCCTTTCTAGAACAAAGGGATTTTAATTAAATGCATTGCATTTGTGTTTGTGTGTATTTTTTAATGTATTTAATCTTTCATTGTGCTGTCAATTATTATAATTTGTCTTCCTTTCAGTAAGAAAGCTGCATAATCAGAAAAATCCCAAAGTCAGGCAAACAAAACAAAACAAAAGGAAAGAACACTGATACCACAAACTTTTGTTAATTCTTCTTTGGGGGGAGCAGAAAGAATTGGCTTTGTTTATATGCTTAAGTCACTTGAAATTACATTAAAAAGAGGGCGAAGGTTCAGTTCTCGCTATGGAGCATTGCAGATGAATGGCCCTAATTGTGAATGCGGTGCCTGCAGCAGATCTATTCACATAATCCAAAGCAGCAGCAACTTCAGGAAGTTGGTGCTATTCCACCTAGCAGAAAGTGAGAGACAGAGTTGAGCTGGAACCAATCTCGTTTGCGCAGGGAGCTCTCTGTACTGGATCCGGTGAGGCAGATTTACAACCCTGCAATTTAATTCAGCTTCCATGGAGCGCAGCAAGAATTCTGGTGCAATCCTCCATGGATGCAAGCTTGAATTTTACAGCACAGCGTCCTTCCCTAGCACTGCCCGTCACACAAGCATCTTCTCTGTTATCCCCACCTCCCCATGCAAGGACGAGGCATATATAAAATATTCCTCAATAAATTGCACTCCTTTGGTTTGTCCTTTGGGCCAGGGCTCTGACTTGCTCTGAGCTAGTTTTATCGTTTAACATTCTTACTTGCTATGTTAAATCTCAGGAGTTTGCTAGGTATTAGTCTAGGAATCCATTAATTCTTTAGCCAGACTGCTTTTCTTCTTTCCTTGGAATAATCAGGCTATAGTTGACAGAAATTGGATATAGAAATACCTATGTCTGAGAGAGATTACACTCATGATTAGAAAAGTGACAGTTCTTGTGCAGTTGAATATCCAGTGAAACAAGAAGGTGCCTCCTGTTACAAGCACTGAAATTCTGACTTCTGTAGGTGCTCATCCGTTGACGTGGAAAGACCAAGGCCAGAAGGGAATGGGTGTTTCTGGAGAAAAGGAAACACAAACTTGCAGCCGGCTCAGTGTTGCAGAAGCCGCAACCCGCTGTCACACTGTGCTGCCCACGCTGTCCCTGGGTTGTGCTGAGCTCCTGAGCTCTGTAACTTTTTAACCTTGTTTCTGCATGCCTCTGCATAGCTCAGCTGCATAGCCCAGGCAATGGCCCATCACCTGGAGCGAAATGCACAGGCATCGCTGCCGAAGCCGAAACCCTGCTCGCAGGGTCAAGGGCTTCGAAGGACGTGCAAGACCTTCCCGCCTTCATCAGCAAGCCTCTTCTGGCTGCTTTATGACTATATTGCATCAGCAGTTCTCCCGTAGACTCTGCATTATAATTTATAGCTAACTTATCACCCCTGAGTCACTGTTTCTTTCCAAATTTCCCTGGGCCAGGGAATTGCAGTTTTGATCTGCCCCCTCTGGCCCCTTTTACCATCTGTTTTGTTTCTACACTGGGAAAGGGATGTAAAATAGTGCTAAGGCACATGCCAGCTTCGAGGCACGGTGATGAGGGCACTGAGGAACTGGACCCGCTTTGCACAAATGATCCATTGGATTTCCAGAAGCGCTGGCCAACAGACTCAGCTACAAGGGAAGGAGAACAAGAAACCACTGAGCATCATTTTCCATTTTGTTTCACTTCTTTCTCCCATATCTAAGGATTTTTGGACAGAAGCTTGATTCAGCTGTGATGGTTGTATATCGAGAAAGGATTCCTGGCCCCAATTAGACTGTCATAACTGCTTCTCGGTACCCCTACCCACCGCCAGCACCCGCTTCTAGGAAACAACCAGTCTATCTCGTGACTCGCAATACACCATCCTCCCATGGCCAGCTGCCAGAACTACGCATTTCTATTCTGAATTTGCCCGGTTTATAATGATTACAATCAACTATGTGTTTTTCTCCTAAGTAAGAAGGTGTCTGCATCCCAACACTCCTTTTTCGCATAGACACTCATACACATTGCTTAAGGCCCTTCCTATTCGTATCTCTGGTAATTTAAATATTGATTTCCTCACCCCCTCATTACACAGTGTTTTCTTAATTGAATTATTCCCTTAAAAATACACTGCCTTGGATCAGATTCTGCCTTGTGGTGGTTGATTTTCAGCAGCAGAGGAGCTGTGTTGGTTCTACAAACCGCTGGGTGCTGATGAGGTGCTGGAAGCTTCCGCCTCTTGTCTGTGGGGACTCGTCTGCCCACAAACGGAGGTAACTAGATCCTGCAAACCTGACTTCTCCCCTCATTTTCTACACCCTGCAGAAGAAGCCAGGCAGCTATAAGGGGAAATCTACAGATTTAGCTGAGATGTAGCTGGAACCATCTTCCAAATTGGAGTTTTCTTGGCTTTTCCCGCTCTTTGGTGCCTCCAGGTGCTCCCCCTTCCCGACCGCCTTAGGCCTTTCCAGGACGAGCTCCCTGCCCCACTGCGGCTCTGGAACTGCCCTGGCACCGCGGGCTGCGGGACACCTTTTTTGGGAAGTGCCAAAACAGCAGCAGGAGGGGCTGGCCGCGGCTATAGGCTAAGCTGACTCAAAAATGGAGGGTTTTGCGTGATGTGGAGCAGCACTCGTGTCACGTGTAAATCGCGGGGGATAATTCCTATGAGGAGAACTATTCCTGCCGCCTTCCCCGCGCGGTGATACGCGCCTCTGCGAGCCCAAGCGAGGGCGCCGGGGTGCCGCCCGCCCGCCCTTCCACAGCGACAGCAACGCGGCTCCGAACGGGGCTCCCCGCCGCGCGGCGACA
>VWPW01015945.1:1325-137004 GCA_013389825.1 Crypturellus undulatus | reverse complement strand
GCCGCGGGAGCCGCCGCCGCGCAGGTCGCGGCGCTGTAGCCCGCTGCTCCCCTGGCTGCGCTTCTCCGCCGAGGGCCCCTCCGTGCCGCTGCGAGCAGCACCTGCGGGGCAGGCCCCGCGCTGCCGGGCGCCCTCCCTCTCTCCCTACCATGCGGGCCCGGCTGCGTGAGCCTTTCGCACCAAAGCTGCCGAGAAACGAACACTAAGCCCAGGGCAGCGGGCGCGCGAGGCTCTCCCTGAGGTGTTAGGCGTTATCCCGAACCCCTTGTGCTTCCATCGTTCATAGCAGCCACCTTTGGAAGTGCTAAGGACGCTCCTTTAGGCGTTATTTAAACACCTGGGCACCTGGCTTGCTGTATAAAAGAATAATGGATTTGTATCTTGCTTCCACATCCTACCTGCATGGCACTCCTAGCAGTGGCGTTTCACCGGTCGTGCCTGTCCTGTTGCTTTTACGCGGTGCAACTTTCTCAGCAGAGCGTTTTCGGTCCGAGAAATGCCCGTTAAAACCGAAGCGCCCGTGGGAATTTGTCGGTGTCAGCAGAACTTCCCTCAGAAACCTGCCTGGTTTCCTGCCAGTTTCCGCGGCTCCTTGGCCGCCTGCCTGGTGGGTTGCTGTGGAGCCGGACCCGGTGCTCGGGGCCCTTGGCTGTGTCTCAGGTTCTCAGCGGAGCTGCCAGCGTGTCCTCGGCGCTGGAGAGGTGGCAGCTGAGCCATCTGGGGAATTTTGTTTAGCTTATTCTGCAATACTTTGTGACTAGCAGAGAAATAAAATCACGTCCTTCACCTTTGTCGTTAGAATGAGGTCTGTTTCTTGGAAAATGGGGCACTTTTTTGGTGAGGGAGAATGCTGCTCCTTGCGCAAGTCTGTTTCTGCTTCTGACTCTCTTGAAGTGGACAGCACCTAATTGCTGCCTGCTCTTCACCCACAGTATTGCTGTTTTCGTGGGACTCATTTGTCAGATCTTGATAAAGATTTGAGTAATGAGACATCTTTAAGCATCACTTTTGCATTTTTTTTCTACATCCTTTTGTTCTGCTAGTTGGAAAACAAAACACGTCCAGATAGAGCATTTCAGAGGGCTGAAGATTTTCCCTGTCAGCCTCTGATGACCCAATTTTGCTTTGAAGATCACTGTCTAGGTTTTGTTCAGGCTTGCTTTGAAATTTTCATGGTGTTTTTCCGCATTGGCCTTTGGACTTGAAGTGTGACTCTTTGCAGCCTGACATGTTAGCAACAAGTTAATGAAGAGCTTCAGCCTAAATTTCTTGATTTCAGGGTAACCTTACACATATTAGCATGATATGTTAAAGTTTATGTAATTATTTCCTGTTTGTTCTCAACATTCACTTTCTGTTCTTTGTATAGAAGTTATTGCTTCGCCAGCTTATAAATCCTTGATTATTTTAATACAAATTAATAAAATGATGGTTTAGACCCTAATGATTGGGCTTAAATGCCTGTTATCTTCTGGGCTTTTCCAAACTTTTTCCTAAGTTATCTTTCTTTGTCTAAACCTATATGTCAACCTTCAGATGAGGATGTATGAGAATAATATAATAGGGATAATTTGATTCATGCTTTTCAAAATGTTATCAGTATCACTCCATCCTTCCTAGATGTCCTCCTCCCTGCTTCCTTCTAGACCACGCTTGACTCATGAATTATTTACTGGATACCATCTAATTAAGTGAAATATTTACTGGCTACCTTCTAATAAAATGGCCAGTGCTTGATGAGCTGTGCAGGCTTTGGGAAGCTCTGTTAAGATTTCTGTGTAGCTCTTTCTGACTGTGCTCGGAGGGCTCATCTCTCCTGTGAGGCTCTCGCTGGTAGATATAGATCATGTTCTTGGAGATGAGGGAGGGTTTTTTTTCCTCTCTCTTTTTTTTTTTCTTTTTTTTTAACAAAAGAGAACCTTCCAACTTCTGCTATGTGTAGAGGAATTTGACTCTTCATTGCAATTACAGCTTCTGAATTTTGGATTCTTATCTTTCACCAATATTTACATCAGCAGATGAAAACATTGTTTCCTATCTTATTTTCCCCCACTACGGAAAAGGTGTTAACTACTGATCAAAAGACTCAGAATAACAAATGAACTGAACTATGCTGAAAAGTGACTTGGTAGCTAAGAAAGTTAGCTACAGCGGCTTAATTTTTAGAGTAATTTATGGCTTCTCACCACAGAAAGCCTTTTTTTTTGTAGTTAAAATATTGTATACTTAACTCTATGTACAGCAGTAATGGTTTTATGCAAACTGCTTCTGCTTTCGTGTTCAGAAAAACAACATCCATCTCTTGCGCATACATTTTACATGAGTTTATGAGGTATTTATAAATTCCTCACTGAATTACTGCAACGTGAAATACGATGTGAGGGGGGAAAAGTACTGCTGTGACTCGACTCTAAAGCTTGATATAGGTAATGTTGCACCTTCCTGGTGTGGTAGCTAGACTTAGAAATAGTTAAAAGAACCTTCTGTGGTTGAAAGGTCTCTAGAAATTTCAATTGTGTTCTTTCCCACCAGAGCCTGGCAGAACTAGAAGTACTATGTAACCACCTGTATGAAGGCACTGATCTAACACAGCGCTTGCAAGCCGAGAAGGTTCTCCTGGAGCTCATTGAGAGTCCGGAATGTCTTAGCCAATGCCAGCTTTTATTAGAACAAGGAACGGTGAGTGTCTAAAAGAGGTGGTAACTGTAAATGTGGTTGTGCAAGCTTCCCCCTGCACAATCACGAGCCATGATTATGTCAGTGCAATAAGGTCAAAATGCTTTTCCCTTCTTTATGCGTAGTTTCTTTTGAAAAATATTCTAGTAAATTAAAGCCTGTAGTTGCCTATCTGTTGGCTATTAAACTACCTTTTTAATTATTCAGTTTATATTCTAGTGTTTAGTTTTATGGTTAACTCTTGATGAAGAGATAGGGCAGTTGATTCTCATTTGATAGTCCAACCTGAGTCCAGTGTAATTCTCACTATGTTTTGAAATGGTTCAGAGAAAGCACTAAAGATACTCTGGTTGTTTGCAAGAACCTAGCAAAGCTGGTAGTCAAACGCATGCTGAAGTAGTTCATTCAGGTACCATTTCTATGGCATAATGTGGTCTTTACTAAAGCTGCTTTCTCTACGAAATCCATTATAGGAAAGTCATTAAATATTTGAGGTTGTTAGGGGGAATATTATACCTGATGCTGTAATTCACATATACACAGGAAAAATATGTTTCTGAGCCATCCAGTTTGGGTCAGTAAATGAAAATCATTTAAATTTTCTGTCCTCTATTGCTGTGAGAGTTTACAATGTTGTTGACCTCTTCTTTAAGATCCTGGAATGAAAGATGCTCATGAGGTTTTTAGTTTTGGAAATAAATTATTTTTTTTATCATGAATAAAGATGCGTTTCGGGTATATAGACTCAAGTCAGAAAGGACATTGTGCTACTGTTCTTGTGTGGCCGTGCATATCTGTGTTATCGTTGCTAGATTTCACAATGCAGCACCAAGTACAATAAGCACCTTCTGCCATCACAGAAAACAAAAGCACAGACTTACCTGTAGGGAATTGTATGGGGAATTGAATTATTATGTTTAAGTTAAAAACTAAATATCTAGGAGATTTTTTTTGGTATATTTGAAATCAAGTTGTGACTGATTTTGCAACAAATATACAAATTTTATGAAATAATGTAAATTCTCTGTCCGTGCTAGTGAGTTCAAAATGTTAAATGTTTGCAAAATAGCTAATTATTAGAGTGCAAAGTCCATTTCTATGGAAGCTTATTAATAATTTAAGATTGAAGTTTTGTTTTGTGTAAGAGGTTTCTTTCCAAAAAGGAAGTAGTACTTTGTATTAGAAGTGAGAATGCGAACATTTTAAAGTAAATGGAATGTATTTAAAGCAATATAAATAAATATTTTAAATTTCACTTATTTACACTACTGAGCAGACTCTGAATGTTAAAAAGATTACACAGCTTTATGCAAAAGTTTGTGTCATTTAAAATTACTTCAATTACCATTTTATAGAGTGTTGTTTGACATTTTGAACTATTATCCATATTTGTAGTTTCAGGATGTTTAATGAAACAAATTACTTTATCCTGTGGCTCAGAACAAATTCTGAATATGTTGCACTATTTATTTTTTTTTTTAAGAGAGAAGTAAAGGAAAAAGGGAAAGGTGCTTAAAAACATCTTTAAGTTGCAGCTGGTCCCGTGGTCATAATCTCATAGTTCTGAATTATCAAGTGACTTGAAGCAGAGATTTCAAATCAAATGAATTCCACTGCATAGTAGAGTTTGCTGAGATGAATGGGTTCAGTCAAAAGGGATAATTTTAACTTCTGTTACTATTTTATTACTGTTTTATAATTTATTGTTATAGGTAATGAAATAAAGATACTACTAACTATGTATACTACTTGTATTTTTGGGAAACTTAAAAGATGTAACCAATATCTTGATAACCCCCAAGCTGTCTTAATTGTCTCCGCTTTTAATTAGCCTGTTTTTCAGTAATATCTATGGTATGTTTTTATAGACGTCCTATGCTCAGCTTCTAGCAGCAACATGCCTCTCTAAACTTATAAGCAGGGTATCTCCGTTACCCGTCGAACAAAGGATTGACATCCGTAAGTCATGTTGGTATTTACAACTTTATTATATAAGATGGATCTAAAAAATCTTTTTTTTTCTCTGTTACCAGAGTAACCGTTGAGTGGATAGCCTGTATTTTTTATCTAGTTCCATCCACTCACCTGTTATTCATTAGGCAGGCTTTGTGAAAGAATGAACATAAGGTGATAGTAAGAGCCTTCATCAGTTTTCAGCAGTTAGCTCCAAAATAACATTTATGTTTACCAAATTAGAATAACTATATGGCTGAAAAAAAAAGGAAAAGAAATCTCCCTGAAATTGTGCTAAGTCTTTTTCATGTTTTGAAACAGATAGGAGAGAAAAAAAAATCGTATTTTTAAAATTATTTATTTTACAAGCCATATTCTGCATTTATCCCAGAAAAACGAAATGAGATTACTGGTAGTGCACCTGCTGATTGCTTGTATTTCTGTAACAATATTTTTCTACTCTTAAAAGGGCATGCCAGGGCAGATTTGCTTGACGGATTAAGATCCTGCCAAAATTTCTTTATGGACCTGCACTAATGTCAGTGCTGTATCTTAGAGAAGTAAACAAGCTTATTATATAAGGTGTTGAATACTGAAAGGCTTTGCATGAGAAATACAGGATTTGATTTGGAGATCTAGAAAATCTGCACTGTTACTTCTGTGGATTATAGTACCCTAAAATGCAGGACCACAAATCCACTTCTGATAATAAATTTCAGTGTTAAGTCAACTTTAATTGTACCCTAATTTTGGCATCTGTTGGAAGAGGAAAACTGCCCAATAGCTGGAAAGGAATTTCTGTAATGAAATATGTATTGCCCAAGCATGCCGTATGAGGTGGCCTAGATGAAACTGAGAACACTGTGTAGATTCTTATGTCTGAGAAAACTTCGGTGTATCTCAAACTGTCTCTGAGAACTGTCGTTAGATAGTGAAGTAATTGCTGCCTGGTATATGGGATAGTTACAGGACATGGAGTAACTATGGATAGTTCCCAAACTACTGTTGTATGTATCCTAGAATGAAGGTTATGTAGATAATATGTTACTAAAAATTCAGGTGTATTTAGTATTTTTCATGCAATTTACACTTATTTTACTAAACGTGAGAAAGTAAGCTTTTGAAAGTTTCATATCTTAGGCTTCTATTAAGGTTGCTGAAGCACATTTTTCAGTGGAAGAGTTTTGTTGTTAAATTTAAAATGCTTCTTTCCAGGGAATTACATTTTGAACTACATAGCTTCTCAACCGAAACTGGCACCCTTTGTCATGCAAGCTCTTGTTCAAGTCATTGCTAAAATTACAAAATTAGGATGGTTTGAAGTACTAAAAGACCAGCTCATTTTCAGAGACATTATCACTGATGTAAAAAAGTTTTTGCAGGTAGGAAATAATCATTCACTTTGTCTTTTTATGTATGTGTGTGTGTTCACTTGTCTTAATTTTTAATGATTGGCATGTTTTGCAACCTAGCTATTTTATACTTGAGTGGGAAAAATAGGGAGAGTTTTGATACGTGTGTGTGTGTGTGTGTGTTGTGGGTATTGGGATTACACAATGTTGATAGTGCTGTTATTGTTGATGCTTGTTTTCTTTTACCAAAATAGTGTTTTTTTCACAGCATGGCTGTGAAACACCAGTCCTTGTTGTCATGCCATTCTATTCAGTATCTTATTTTTTTCAACTGTGGAGATACTTTCTGGTACAGGTTTAGTTCCTATCATATGAGTAGAAGAGAAGACCCTCAAGTGATATAAAGCGTTAATCTGGTTGGGATTCTTTTAATAACGGTTGCTAAAATTGTACCAAACTATTCAGTTTCACATCTACTTTTTCAAGTGCTTGTCATGGAGAGTTGATCAAAAAGATGCCTTTTTAGCTCTTTGTTGAACTTTTTACTATTAGGATTTTGTACTGTTGTTTTTTTGCAGTCAGAGTGCAACTACACATCTGTTTTTAGCAGAACTCCCTGGAGATCCACTGTCTCTGAAGTTGTGGCAAAGCTTGTGTAACCATAAAACTGTAGTACACAGAATTGCAAGCTGCTGTACATCTTTTGTGTGATTTGTAGTCATTGTTTCCTACATTTCTTTTTCTCTCCCTGGGAAATTGATAATTCATATTGGTAATTATGCATATGTACAGATATTTGCATATGCATGTCCTCTCTCCATGCAGGTGTAATTATGTGGGCACAAGAAGAGTGCAAGAAAGGCATTCTCTCTCCCTTCTAGGATTATAGTAGACAATATAGGGAGTATTTTGTAACCTTATCTATTTTAGTAAAGGGATTTAAATCTAAATTTTCACAAAAATTTTCCACCTTAGATAGGGGTATGGGGAAACTTATGGTGAAAGCTCAGTAATCTTTCCTCTTCAGGAAGTAGTGAATGGGGCAGGAATGTCCTTGTTTTATGTGTTCTTCTATAATTTTTGCTCCATTGCACTGCTTGTTGGTGTAAAGATGAGCTAGCAGATTAGTGAGCCCATGATCTTTGCTGTCCATAGTATTCAAAAACTTTCTCCAACTTCAAAAAATTCCTCACAATATCAGAGTGCAGTCAGTCACTGTGGACTGTTCACTGTGCAAATTTTACAAGTCAAATCTAGAGTAAGTACTGTCAGACACAGCAGCTACAGAAGTAGAATACGCAGCACTTTCTGTGAAATAATTTTGGAAGAGGAGGTTGGCTGTCACGACTAATTATCTGAAGTTACTAAAGGTTAATTGAGATAATGACATACTTTGTATAAAAATGTTTTTAAAGAGTTTTATAAGGGTTGTCTTAGAAATCTGATTAGAAAGTTACTTCTCCTTAATCTGAGTGTCAATGTGAACATGAACTCTAGTACTTAGTTTGAGAAATAATCAAAAATTTAAGCTATTTAAGATATTTGGAGATTTACTTCCAAAATAATCTGGTGTTTGTTGATGGTCCTGGCAATTCGGCAAGAAAATAGGATGTTAGTGTTTCTGCAGGTTTCTTGCCTTTTGAGTCTCACTTCGGTCTCATTTGTTTTTCAGTCTGATTTTATTTCTAATATTGTTCAAGTTAATGTACTTTTTGAGTTACATTGGGAATGTAATAAAAGATAGGTTGCAATATCATGTTTATTAAAAACAAACTCAAGTATACTACTCCACCATTTTGCAGTTATTTTTATGAATGTACTGTAATTGGATTTTGCATTTATTATTAAAATGATTGCAGTGCAACTCTTCAGTGTGAAGTTCATTTAAATAGAGATTTAAATACAAAATTTAACTTCTTAAGAGATTTCTTCAGTTAAATTAAGAATTCCTGTAGAAAAGAAAATTAAGTCGTACATCTACTAGTGAATTAAATATTATGAAAAAATTAAAAAAATCCCTAAACAATACTAATATATGTTAATAATTAGCAAATGGTGGCTTCAAGTATATATACATTAGTATTCCAGACTGAACTTCATCCAGCCTGAAGTAAGTGTGATTTAGCGTAGAAAAAAAGGATTAGCAGCTAGGACTGTAATTCTGTTCCAAATTCCTTTATAAGTCACCATCCAGCTTGCCTGCAGAAAAAAAGGCAGTTACATTTTCCAGTTTTACAGAAGGTTTTAAGAGATTTAAGAAACATCCATAGACTATTTTAGGAGTGTGAAACATAAGAGAAACTTGAGCATTCAACTTAGAGTTCAAGATGTTCACTTGGTGTAGGTGACAGTACAAAATAGATGACAGTGAACAAGAAGGCTCCTTGAAAAAGTAGCCAAATTCTTCATTAGCTGAACTTTGGGTGATCTTCAGAGTTGCCAAAATATTGAGTTTGTGACAAATGCCATGAAAAATTTGACAAGGGCAACATTCTGGGGAAATTTTTGTTGTGTCTGGAAAGCAAGGACACTGAAATTGCCGAGTGTGGTTATGAAACCAGGCGCAGAGCTGCTCCTCTTGGCTCAGTTGCAAGGCCTAATTGCAGTTGATTTTAATTATTTTTAACAGAGCACATTTAATTTTTTTAAAAAATGCTTTGTAGTAACTCAGCGAGGACAGCTTATTTTACTAATAAAATCCCAAATATTCTCTCCTTATTTAAACAAACAAACAAAAAAAACCCCACAGAAAATGCCTAGATTTGCTTTTAATAATACTAGTAACTTGTATGTGAATTTTGGAATAGTCTGAGGAACTTTACTGCTGTTGATCAGATCACATCTCAGCAAATATTTGACACTGCTACTATTTTACTTCTTATTCTATATCTAAGCTTAAATTTGTGTCTGTCATTTAATTCAATCCAACGTAGCGTTCATTATTGTGAAGAGAAAAGAATGAATGGAGGGAGAAAATGATTTTTCTTTTTTTGGTGTCCCCTGTGATCTTTTTCATTCATGCGTGATTTAGTTTAAAGGGTTTGAATTTCTTGCAATTTGTTATGTGAGTGCTGGAAGACTGAATAAACCATTTGAGAAACACATACCGGAAAATGTCTAGATTGTGGTTGTTTAAAATCTATGTTAAAATACATTTTTGCAGTCTCACAACTCTTTAAGGCTTCTTACTAAATCTCGGCCCTCAAAATCATCTTGATTCTAGAGATGTTGAAAATATTGAATACCAGCTGTGATGTTTTAGCAATCATATCTGTTTTCTTCCTTAGGGTACTGTGGACCACTATATAATAGGAGTAATGATTCTCTCAGAACTGACTCAGGAAATGAATCTAGTAAGCATTTTATTTTTTCTTTTTTGTTTTAATTTCAATCCCCCCCTCTTTCTGTTTTTTCATAAAAACGGCAGAAAATGCATTACTTGGGTATAAAGACGTGATTCGTCCCCAACCCACCCAGCCTGCATTATAGGGAGACCAGAAATTGCTGGTGCAGGGACTGTACTTATGCAAGATATGTATCATATCTACTAAAGTGGAAAGTATTTCTCAACACAGTTGCTAGAACTGCTAAAGAAAAACATACGATCAACTCTTCCAGTTGTATTTCCACTAATGATTTGCTTGCATCTTAACCTGAGAAAGTCTGACAGACCCTTCCATCCATTCAGAAAGGTAATTTTGATGGGGGAGATGGAGGCACTTCAAGAAGCTGTTGAGATTTATATTTAGAGCTACACTGTAATCTTCATTTGTAGTGTTTAATAATGAACCTACCAGATAGATCAATCATATTAGCAAAGAAGGAGCCTTGTTTATTTTGTCCTATTTTTTCTTAGGTTGATTACTCAAGACCTTCAGCAAAACACCGAAAAATAGCTACCTCTTTTCGTGACACTTCCTTAAAGGACATACTGGTGCTTGCATGCTCTCTTTTAAAAGAGGTGAGATGCTTTATTGTTGAACCTACACTGTTAACATTAGAGGGTGTTTTTTTTAATGTTTTGAATCCCTAGTATTTTCTGAGTCAGTGACTTTTGTTCTTAAATGGATTATGGGACACCTGATTAAGCTCAAGTAACCAGAATATGTTCAAAAAATTCTTTTCCATTCTCCTACCTCCGTCCTTCTCACTCTCAGTCTTTTCCTCAGTGTCTTCTCCGCATTTCTTCTTAACTTTCCTTCAAGGATGGACTGTTTAAATTCTGAGCTTGCTGTGGTTTTTTTCATTGTTTCCGGATTTTAACTCTTTGAGTTCTTTGGGAGTGCTAGTTTATTCTTGGTTTTCCTTGGCAATCAAACCAATTAGATGCTGAAACTTGGAATTTGAACACAGATGCCTCACAGTGGGTCAGAAGATAATGCTAACAATTACTTTTTAGCAAAAAATATAGCTATCAAGACTTGGACACATGATTAAGGTACTGCTATAAAAATATGGTAAATTGCATTGGTTGAAGTATCTTTCATCCATATGTTTTTTTGAACTAATTTGTATGTTTTACATTCCATTTGCAATAGATAGGGCACCTAACAGGGCTCAGGTGACATATAGTAATTTCTTTGTATGCAGCATGTCTATGCCATCACTTCTAAAGAAATAATGTTCTGCTGATGTATATGGGATGTTCTAAATCTGTGTTGCATATAAATGGAGAAATACTATATCATTTCAGGAAAAAAAAGATATTTTGGGAAAGAATATGCAGTTTCCTTAGATACAGTAAAATCTACCACAAACAAAAACAATAGGATCCATTTGTGAGTACTTGTATACAGCCCTGCCAGAGTCATGGAAATGATTTTTGAGCTTTGTTCAAGCTCAGCTGCTCTAAAGACTTTTTTCAAGCGTCTCCTATGTTGATAGCTTTGTCTGAGTGATATTATAGACATTTCCAAACAGAAATAAAAAATTAGCATCTTTATAATGAAAGCTTGAATATAGAAAGCTGTTCTCTGATTTATCATGAATATTATACCAAACATATTCACTGGCATAAAAAATATTGAATCACTAAAATGATGGTTGTTTACTACATGCAAGAGTCTAAAAGTTATACAAAGATTGGTAGGCAAACAGGCTATATCCATCTAAGAAATAAAAATCAGATGGGGATTTCAAAGCTGCATTTTTAGTTTAATGTCTGTTCTAACATGGTACAGCAGTTAGCAATCAAATTAACGAGTCCTGTAACGACACACAGTTGACTTTCATTTCCATTTAACTAACTAAAAAACCTTCTTGATAAACTTGAGATGTGACTTTGAATCTAAATAAGGAGCAGATGCACTAGGGAAAAGATTTTTTTTGCTAGTCAAAAGGATGTCAATATTCTTTTTAATGTTCAAGAACAGCATTAGTGGGTAATGAAATTAAGGTTTGCTCTCAGTGCATTTATATTGTATGCATAATCTTTAGCAGATATTTAACTTGAGGTAACAGCTTTCTTCCTGATGAAGCATTTCAATTGTTATAATTACAGAAGGGGTCCTGTATGTTTCTGCTCACAGTATGTTGAGTCGTGGCTTCCAATACCCAACTCCTTGCTTTACTTGCAAAGTAACTTTTTATTCTGACTCTACAGAGCTTATAATGAGATAGAGGCACTAACAGCTGTATTTATATGTTCAGGTTACAGACCATTTATTTCCTTGCTTTGTATGGCATTTTTTTTCTAGATGTAAGAAAGGAACATTCTTTGTATGTATAAAGTGAACTCATACCATTTACAAGCCTGGACAATCCTAGGTAGCAAACTAACAGACAAACTATTGCTGAGATAATTCACACAATATGGGTATACTGTGTACTCCACTCTGAAAGAAAAATACAAATTCAATTTTTGCAATTTCTTCCAACTTTAACATAATTTTAACAGACAGTGTCAATGACATACTCAGTTTTACTGGTATTTTATGCAAAAGGCATTTCACAGCTTTTTTCAAAATTATTTTTGAAACTGTTAGCTTAAGCTTGTTGTAGAAGATATCTCATAAGTGGTAATAATATATATTTTTTTTCCTTGCCTTTAAGGGAGACTTTGCCTGTTATAGTTGAAGGATTTGTATTTGTCTTAGTATGTGTTCTGTTGCTGTAAACTCTACAGTTTTATATACAAATGTTTTCCTTTCCAAAATAGTTTTTAAAGCATGTTCTGTCCAGGTAAATTAACAAAATGTTTTTCCTTCTTAGCTCTTGGCAAAATCTTTAAATCTTCAGGACCAACGGCAACAAACCCTAGCAATGCATCTTTTGAAGCTTGTACTAAACTGTCTTAATTTTGATTTCATTGGAAATTCAGCTGATGAATCTGCAGATGATCTATGCACTGTGCAGATTCCAACAAGCTGGAGAACAAGTAAGAAAGGGTCATAACTGTTAGTCTGAAGTATTTTCCACCACATGGACTGTGTAACCTTTGTGTCACACTGGTTGTCAATTTTTTTTTTTTTTTTTTTTAAATGTGGAATTGTGCTTTTTGGTGAGTGGTTTGGAAAGCCTCCTCTGGCTATTTATCATGCTTTTCCTATTGTTCTGGCAGACAGCAATAGTTAATATAATTGATAAATACAAGCATTCACAGTAATTTGTATTATTCAAATCAGATGATGAGTGCTCATTGCTGACATGAGCACCTTGAAGTATAGCATGTATGGCATGTTTTCTCTCTAAAGTGTATAGTCTGCAAAATAATGTAGCCTGCATAGAAGTCTACTGCTTCCAACTAAAGCAGCTAGGCTGTTTTCCTTACTCAGGAACATAACGTTTACTGTGGGCTTGCCTATGGACTGCTATTCTTCAGCTTTCATGCACGATTCTGTTCCTTCTCTCCTCATGTCATATATGCCTCCAATCACAGTGTGAGGGATGGAGAGGTGTAATATATATGGCGAATGGGACAATATTTGGTTGATTTTGTTCAAGTGACAACAGTCTCCTAAGGCACCGTAGGAAAATGGAGGGGAGAATTTTTCCCCCAAATTTAGTTTAGGTGCTTTAAATTCTCATGTATGAGTTTACTTCATTTCACTAAGACTACCCAAGGAAACTTACTTTCGCTGGATGCATACCACCTGACACAAGTCTTCACATAAATTATTATTAGGATATACTGCCTAATTTCTGAAGTGCTTAATTATGAATTACCAGTGGATTCTGTTGTAGCTACAGCGAAATCATTCTTAAATTTTCTGTTAAAAAGAAGACAGTTCTGTTCATGAAGATACTTAGTTATGGCTATTGCAGAATGATAAAACCTTATTTTTTTTCTCTAGTCTTCCTGGAGCCAGAGACCTTGGACCTGTTTTTTGATTTGTATCACTCCCTTCCACCATTGCTGTCTCAGTTAGTAAGTGAAGCATAGTGATTTATACTTAAATAATTTCACAAAATACTTACTTTCCATCTGCACTTTTTCCAAACGACCCTGTTTTGTTCTGCGCATTAGCCATAATGTCCCACGATTATTAATTCCTGGGTTCAGTGCCAGTCATTATGTCTTTTCTTTGAACTTCAGCCTCATTTTCCATTTCTGAACCTGAAGGCATCTAGAATCCCCCGAAAATTCAGCATCACTTAGGTGCATAGTAATCTTCTAATTTGTTTGACAATGTCATAAACCATTGCAAAACGGAATTTTAAAACTAAACCACTTTTATATTCAGTGAATGTCACTTCACTTCAGCCACTGAATGTCCTATAGATTTCTGTGGACTGGATTCCTCTAACAGATGAGATGTTTATTCTGACAGTTTATTTTCTTTTTATCTTATTCTTTAGGCACTTTCTTGTTTAGTTCAGTTTGCTTCTACAAGGAGATCTTTATTCAGCAATCCAGAACGTGCCAAATATCTTGGTAATCTAATCAAAGGAGTGAAACATATACTTGAAAATCCACAGGTATCTTTTTATTTTTAAATTTCTTTCAAATGCTAAAACAGCTGTGGATTTGTTATTTGATACTACAATCTTCATTCATTTACTTATTCTATAAAAAGCAGTTTGGGCTAGCCATTTGGTCACTTTGATTTCATGTTCAAAACAAAAAACCCCTGCAGATAGAAATTTTACAAGTACTACTGCTGGTCAGGTGACAATTCCGTTAGTTTCAGCTGTTAACTTTTAAAAATTCGCTTCTTCAAATACAGGGTTTGTCGGATCCAGGAAATTACCATGAATTCTGTCGTTTTCTGGCTCGACTAAAGACAAACTACCAGCTAGGAGAGCTAGTAATGGTGAAAGATTACCCAGAAGTTATCCAACTTATAGCAAATTTTACTATTACTAGCCTACAGGTAAGAATATATGCAGACATGTTGTATATTGAAACCCAAGTGACCTGAGGAATGGGATTGTTTCTCTTTGATGTTGGGATCTTTGTTTTTGAGGAGGTGGTGAAGCTTGCATTTACATAAAAATATTTTGTCAGTGAGGTAATGTAGACTTACCATTTACAAGTGGTTCCCGTTCTTCTAACAGAATTGTGTTGCTGGCAGATTTAAAAAGGATTGCTTTGGCGCAGTGTAGGAGTCCAAGCCTAACTCTTGAGTTTCAGATTGTGGTTTCCATTTGGGGGAAAAAGTCCCTAAAAGATATATATTGCGGTGTCCGTGGATAAAGTCTGTAGTGTGTTCCATAGTATGTCTTAATCTTCACTGGGCCCTTCTGTTATTCTGAATGAATGAGATTACTTAAGACAAAAGCATCATGGTTCACAGCTAAAATTTCACACCGGGATTCTCTAATGGAAATATCTTTTGTTTTCTTGTAGCACTGGGAGTTTGCTCCAAATAGTGTTCACTATTTGCTAACTCTGTGGCAGAGGATGGTGGCATCCGTGCCCTTTGTGAAAACAGCCGAACCCCACCTCCTAGACACCTATGCACCTGAGATAACAAAAGCCTATATTACATCTAGACTGGAATCTGTGCCGGTAGTTGTAAGGTAAACTCCTAATTGCAACTTTAAAGCTGTAATGTGAAACACTTAATTTTCTGATTTATTGATGTGTAATGTATAAAATCTAAGTATGCTGCTTCTGCTTACCATGGCGATTTCATTAGATTATCTTAATGGGTTGATATCACTTTACTCCTCTTGCTCATTGAATCCTGCCCAAAGTCTCATCCATTATGTCTATAAATGAGCTACTAAAGAGAAATTAAATTTCTGGTTGTTTTTTTTTTTTTTTCTCACATCCTCGTCCCACTCCTAAGAAAGGCTGAGACAGAGTTGAACAAGCTGAAGTGGCAAGACTGAAATTGGCTGGCTTAGATCTTCTTAGCTCAGATTTCTTTTGATACTTTTAAGAAAATGTTCTGTAAGTCCATAGTATAATCACAGTATAATATAACAAATGGGAGGAAAAAAAAATAGAGGAGTGCTGAGATGATTTAATTTTCCATGAGGGTCTTTGGAACTAAATAACAAGGCTGCATGCACATTCCCTTCTCAGTTCTCTGTTGCTGAGAAGATGCCAATTGTTCTGTTTGCGCGAGGGAGAACATCCAACGTCGTTGTTGTCTGTGTCTCTGCTTAGATAAAATCTCCTGTGTCTGCGAATTCTGTAACCTGTCATCATACTGCTTAGTGGCTGCCTACATTTGCAAGAGCTGGTATTTGCCTTAGGTTGTCACCATCAGTATGTTGAAACCTGACTTCAAAATGTGAGCTTTTCTGGTAGTTTTCCCAGGAATATTAGTTGCCTGGAGGAGCTTCTGGTGTTCAGAGTTGACAGAGGGAAAACTGATGGCAGGTGCAGTTATTTTTTTGGGGCCTTCTCTCAACCAGCCTACCCTTCTTTTGGCCTTTTAAGTTATCTTGTCTGTCCTGCTTTTTTGTAGTGGATTCTCAGGATGCACCTTGCTTGCTCAGCTTCTCAACTCGCATCAACTTCCTGATGTGAGGACTCGGTGGCGTTGAGCTTCTGGGTGGCACCATCTGGCACAACCAGCCCCATCAAAACGTGGGGTCATATTCATCAGCATCGCTATCAGCACGGAAAACCCAGTTTGTTTATGGTTGATACTGATGAGAGATTCTTCTGTGTGTCCTCGTTACTTTATTCCGGGGAATAGAAAACAGTCTAGTCTGTGAAAATAGCCTATAGGGAAAAGACAAGGAAAGTGCTGATGTTCTCTTCTACCAGTCTGTATCTTTCTTAGGACTTGGCTTTGATAATGCTGTCAGCATGTGTCCATTCTCATCTGACAGCTTCAGTTGTAAATGATTTGTATGTCTCTCTGCTGTTGTCGTATTCTCTTCTGTGATGTAGCTGTTCTGTACACAGCAATAGGAAAGGCAGACTTTAATATCAAATATCCAGGCCATTATTGAGAAACGTGGGATGTCTGTGAGCTGATTTCACAAGACTTAGTTTGCACAAGGAGATTAATTGGTACCTTTGCTAAGATCTGTTTTGCGGAATTAGTTTTCCTTTAAAAAAAAAAAATACATATATATATATATATATATGATCATGTCACCATTCATCAGACATCTAGGTACTCCTTCAGACAAAGAAATAACAGTGGAAGAAAAAAGTGAATTTTGCTCTTTTGGGACTATTTGGGTAGCTATTTGGTTTTTGGATTGAGTGTGAATGAGAAACTAAGGATTATTCTACAGAAGAGTTTTTGAGAGAAGGCTTCTTAACAAACTAAAAGACACTTTTTTTTTCTCGGGTATTTCTGAATACCTGAGAACAGTTCTGGTTCAGTCATCTTGGATATCAGGATTCTGAGATGATTTCTTTCAAGCTCTAGATGATAGTAATAGGGCACCATAAGACAGCCCTGTCCAAAGGGGATTGGTGAGTAATTCTAGAGCTGTAATGATCAGCCTTGTTAGGTCTTGGCAACAGAAAAAATATTTCCGTCCTTTCTGTGCTTAAACCTCCTAGTATCAAGGAGGTGGGTTTTTTTTTTTTGAAAGATGTAATTTCCAGTTTTATATAAAGTATTCTTAGCTCATGGCTTTTCTACCTGTATTGGTACCTAGGTATTGAGACATCAGTCTGTCCTTCTTCAAAGATTAGATTGACTTTTATTTTCACTGCCTGCTTTGCTGTTATTCTCTTGAGCCCCATATTTACCCTGCCAAGTCATGTTTACATTCCTTTATATAAAAAGATGCTGTGGAGCCTGCCTGAAGACTCTACAGATTGTCCATTGCCTATATAATAACAGAGTAATCTTCTGATGAATAAACCATTCCTTCTGGGTTTATGTAATGAGTATGATTATACTTTAAGGCAAAAGTTAATGGTCTCTTTGTTATAGGCATCCCGCAGGGTCACAGCTTGTTTATAGCAGATCCTGTAATAAATATTTATAAAGCAGCTGCATGGAATTTTACAGAGTTTGCTTCCCAGAGTTGCTCTCACAGTCTTGTGTTTAATTTGATGAATATGCCAAGTCCATTTCTGTTGCATATTCCATGCCATTCTTTGTGCCCATCCTCTTGAGAGGTGCCCCTCTACAGTCTTCTACTAAGGTAAATGCCCAGAGGACCTCAAAGGAAAATAAGGTGGTACTAAACACAGTCCTTCAGAAGTTACCTTTCTGCATTTGTTTTGCCCAGCTCGTCTCTTCTCCTCTCTGCTTTGGAGTTCTTTGCATTTTTTAAACTATATGTTAAGAAGAAGACATGAATTCCTGTTCTATTTATGTGGTTGTATGTGGGCATGTATAATAAAATCAAAAAAAAAAGTGTATATCTGTCTATGTGCCCCAATTGCTAAGCAGTTTGGTGATAGTAATGCTAGATTTGGAGGGGGAAAGCAGCGAATCAGCTTGCAAAGAGTAGTGACTGAGTGGTTGCTTTTCATCTCTATTCCAGAGATGGCTTGGAAGATCCACTGGATGATACAGCAACAGTTTTTCAACAACTGGAGCAACTGTGCACAGTTAGCAGGTGTGAATATGAAAAGACCTGTGCACTTCTTGTACAGTTGTTTGATCAAAATGCACAAAACTACCAAAAACTATTACAGTCTTCTGTTAGGAATCCATTAGAATTCACAGTCCAGGAAGGTTAGTATTTAATTTAATATTTAGACTATGTTTTCTGTGCCAATAATCATGTGCTTGCTTTGAAGGAGTGGTCATCTTATAGCAGCTGTGTATAGCTCTTTTCTGGAACTAGGAATTCATGTTCCAAGTCACCTTGCACCATACTTTGCCAGTTGTCTACCTGTTAGATGTATGCATTTATGGTTGATGTGCTTGTTTTAACATCTTGTTCTATTTTTAAAATGTAGGTGCTGACATTTTTATGCAACTTAAGAGAGTGAGAGCTATAAAAGCTTATAGTTTCTAAAATCATTCTCTTAGTGTGTTGGGGTAAAACTTCTGCCCTTTTCGCATTTAACTGCACAATGAATATAACAGTAAAAACGTTTCTTTGATATAGTTCCTTTAAGATTAAATACCTAGTGCAAACCTTGTAAGACTATTAGTTGTAGCTTAAGATGTGAAAATAAATACTTTTATATATTTTATACCTGTTTCCTTCACCTCTGTGTATGACTTAAATGATCTTTATAACTACTGGCTTTTTCCTAATATAGTTATCTTATGGCTGTTGCATCTTTACATGGATAAGTGGTGGTGTTTTAAAAAGGTGAGGCAGGTTACTGTACAATATAGCGATTCCTTTGCATGCCATTAAATGTTGGTGATTTATTTTGTCATTCTTCTGTTGACATTTTGAATTTGCTGATTTTTCTTCTATGCAGGAGCCGATTTGTCCTTGATTTATATAAACCTGCTGCTCATCTTTTTCATTTGTTCCACTTTCTCTCATACACCTGTCACCTTTACTTTAGGGGAACTTGCACTGAATGACCTGATTTCATTTGACCAGGTGCAGTCTGAATTTGTACTGTATTCTGCAATCCAAAGGGCCAAGGGAAACACTCAACTGGAATCTTTCAGAGTCAGTGCTCTGGGGGTTACTCCTTTTTGCATTAGATAACATTTGATGCAGTTTAAATACTGTGTTCCTTTTCCACAAACTAAAACATTTGTGCTCATAGTGAACAATAAATGTTATCCCCTCATTGTGCATACTTAAATTTAGATGTTTAATGGCTTTTAATGTTACAAAATAAGTTAATATAATATTAAGATCTCATTTTATTATACTGTCTTGCTCTCTGTATCAATAGTGATGCGGTCATGGTTTACTAAAACAATAATCCCCAAGAAACAGGTCATTAACAGTAGTTAATGATTACTTGCAATTTATGGTAATGACTGATTTCTTTGGGATTATTGCTGTTATAAACCATAATTACAGATTATTGCAGCAATAATTATTTTGTAAAAGAAAAGATGTAGTCTGCCTAAGTAGCTGTAAAAGCAAACACATTGAAAATTTTAAATAGTCAGGGTATGTAAGAGGGGGAAAGTAATAGGTATTTATTAGCATTATGCTAAAAAGAAAAATATCATCAGAAATATCATCAGGGGTCTCATCAGAAAAGCATCCATGTCCTTAAATAGGAACTACTGCAATTTATAAGAAAGAAGATTTTGCTTTAAGCTTAAAGATAATTGATAAGGTGTTGATCAAAGTGGTAGCTGTGCTCTTTGAGCCAGTAGCGCTACTTTACAGCTGCTTTTTGATACCATCTCCAAGTAGCTTCTTTAAGAGCTGTTAAGCCTAAATTTATTTGGACATTGACCATTCTCTTAAACACTTCAGCTCCTCAGTGATTCTAGTGATGGTGCTGATCTCTCAACCTCTTAAATTAATGATGTTTGTGCTGTAATTGTAGTGTGTCTGGTGGGATTCAGCGTGAAAGTTTTGTGCTTTTTGTGAGCAAGCACAGGCCTAGTTAGAAGTAGGCAAAGATACCAGTAGTTAGTACCGTCTTTCCAGGTAATTGGTATTTGGAAATGGCGCAGCAGCCAGAAGGTGCCTGTCTCTCAAGACATACGAGTTTAGTCTTCTGTGCAAGTATTTTAACTTTCAAAATTACAGTATTGTGATATTTGAATTTTTTTTTTTATTTGAAATAAAATGAAGGAACGGAACAGCCTGATAAGAGTCTCCCCATTACTTCCTAATGATGTAATAGGCAGGTGTAATTTTGCCATCTTTGGAAGTAATTTTTAGCAGGCAAGTGAATACCCTAGATCAATTGTACATCTAATCTTTATCAGCCTGAGTTTGCTAGGTTTGTATTTGAGGTTAATTTTGGGGTTATTTTTAAGTCCCTCCAGATTAATAAGGTGTTCTAGGTCATCTGTCTGTTCTACTCAAAATTACTCTTCGGCTGGTTTGTGTGGACACGTTTTAAATCAGTTAAGGGGAGCAACCTAACCATTTTCTCAGCAGAATTCTGCAGTCTGCTACTTTGTAGAAGTGTTTTGTACTCGCATAATGGTTTATTGTCATTAACTGTTGCTTTTTTTCTCCCTAATCCTAGGGCGTCTGGCATGGCTTGTCTATTTTGTGGGTACTGTTGTGGGGGGCCGATTAACATACACTAGTACTGATGAACATGATGCCATGGATGGCGAATTATCCTGTCGGTAAGTAGTGCTTGTTTTGATTTTTATTTATTGTGAGTTTAGGACTGTATTGACTTTCTGTGGATTAAGATGATTCCAGTGCCCTTGATCTCTCATGCGTCATCATCTAGAGCAGAGTGATGAGGGAGTCATTAAGGCTAACGTTGCAAGTGATCTGTAACCAGGGTTGGGATATGCCAAGGTAGCCATGGATGTAAATTTTAACTTGTAGTTGTGAGATATTGATCATTTTCTGCACTACTTCTTTCATGGTAATTCATTCAAGAGTCTTGTGAGGGAAGAGTCCAGAGCAAATACTGAAGATTTAAACAAAATTTTAGACTATAGTTTGGGAATAAAAAAGAAGAGAGTAGTTATAAAAATGTGTGTGCTAGTAGCATTTTTCTGAAAATCTTTGAGGCAAGGAAGGGAGCAGAGATTATTTTGAATAGCAGCAATTCCTTGTGGCAAATATCCTTTTCATCAGAGAAAAAGGGCATTTGTCTTTGATGCATGTAGTACAACCTGAAGTTGGATAACAAGCTTTACATTTTCTCCTCTGTTTCTTGCCTTGGTAATCTACCCTAGGGCTGTGTGGTGTTAGCAGTCTTCCTCTATGTTTTTATTAAAAGTGAAAGGATTTAATATACAGCTTTGCAGATAAAGTAGATACTGACTTCTAATCCAGTTACTAGATATTTCAGCATTCAGAAAAGGTGAGACTAAGTTTTAAAATTGTTAGAAAATTAGGAGTTCAAAGGAATCAATAGCAAAAGAAGTTGGAAAATGAAACAAAAGATTATTATTGATTTAAAAAACAAAACAAGAGAAACCTCTCTGCTGGTATAAGCTGAGGTTATTCCTTTGAAATCATCAGGTTAAGGGGTATGTTCTAACTAAGGCTTTAGACTAGAATCAAAATGTTTACTCAGATGTTGTAAGGGACAAGAAGTGGGATAGACTGTGTGTATACTGTATAGATAAGTTTGTTACCAAGTACAGTAGCTGGAATTTTCAGGGAACGTGAACAATTCTTATCTTACATTTGTAGTTTGAGTCTTGTGCTACTTAGTTTTCTCTCTTTCATCATGGAATGGTTGTGTAAGAAGGAAAATATTTTACAGCCACACTGCAGTATAAAATATGTATCTGAGAAAATGTCAAGTGACAGAGCAATTAGAAAAGCATTACATTGATCTTTATGTTTGATAGCGGTCAATTAGCATAATTAGCATCTAAACAAAACAAAATCACTGCAAATCCTTAGGCAAACAAAAAGGGAACTGATAGATTCCTTATGAAATTAGCTGTGATAACAGCATTTAATTTGCGAGTTCTTCCTGAGAATGTTTTTTTCCTCTTTTCTTTTGTTGTCCTTAAGAGTTTTTCAGCTGATTTCTCTGATGGATGCCCAGTTACCCCAGTCTAGTAATGAAAAGGTAGAACTGGCAATTCTGTGGTTCTTGGATCAGTTCCGTAAAACATATGTGGGGGACCAGCTTCAGCGCACCTCAAAGGTAAATATTTGATGTAAAATATTAAATTAAAATAGCAAAGTAGCAAAGCCTGTATAGAAAATGACTTACATATCTTATACATATGAGATGTTGAGCGTAGCTTTTGGCTGATTAAACAGATAGAGATCTACCTTATAACTCTATTGAACGTCTCAGAAGACTCACTATGATGTGTACATTGAGCTTTGGCATGGAAGGAGTTAATATTTTAACATCTATGTTCATTAAAAATTTTAGGTTACTTTGCATTTCAATTTTTTATTTCAAACATTTAGCTGGGTTCTGCTATATTGTGTTATATTTCACAGCTGGGTACACAAGATTTATTCTTTTAATAGGTCTGTTCTTTTGACAGTTACTCATTTATGTGATTTCCACTGTATTTTTCACATTACTTAGTTTTTCTGCATTTTAAATAGGGAAGAGGGAAAAGTAAGATGCATTTTTGAAGATGCAGCAGTTAATTCACCTTAACTGTAGGGGACAGTCATAATACGGATGTTATAAAGAGAATGTCAGCAAGATAAGAGCAATTGATCTTGAGAAAGACTGAAAGAAATCTGTGGGAGCCCCAAGCAAATCTTTAGCCAGGGTTGTGACAGTGACTGAGATTTTGGGTTTCCTTCTGTGGCTCTATCCACGCTTTTTGGTGAATGGTCCCAATCTCAAGAATGCTTTTATCCCTTCAGGTTTGAACTGTACTTTAACTTTATTGAATGGTTCTTTACTTAATATTGAAAATAAAGTTTTACGCTATGCTGGATTGCTTTTCCATGAAAGAAAACAATGCATTCTTTCTAGCTGTCAGAGCTGATTTATTACTTTTAAATGCGGTGCACTGCTCTAATACAAAGTAACAGAAGGTAAACAGGAATCTGCTCCTGGTCTTTTCAATATCAGAACTCCTTGATTGCAACTTTCCAGCAATGCAAGGGCAATGTGGCTGTACAGGAGTTGTTCCTCTGACCTGTAATCCTCAGAGAATTTTGTCTTTCTGGCAAATTTTCACCAGTTGGAGGGGGTGGCTTTACGTTTTTATGTTCTAACCAACTCAGCACCAGCTGTGCAGAGAAGCCCTGCTAATGTATGGCATTCTGTAACAGGTGACTGTAGGAGCTCATATAGCCCAGCTCAAGGTGTCTATCATTAGGGAAGGTTGGAAGAAGTATTTGTGTGGGGGTGAAGTGGTGTGCAAAAGAGGTAGTGCATTACTTATACTTAATTTTGATACTTACTCTCCTGGAGCTCTGTTGTCAATAGGAGAAAAAAAAAAGAGTTTTTGCTAGCCGTACTAGAGTTCAATACATTCAGATTTAGCTGGACCAACAGTGTGTTGAGAATAAGGGTGATATTGCCTCAACAGCTGCATTGCATGTGAAAGACTAATTGGATAATTAGTGAGTAAAATGCTGGCAAATGATTCCATTTGACTTTTTGAAAGCCACTTTGAACAGAAAGCAAGCTTTTTTACTGAAAAGAAGTAGAAAGAAATTATGGAATAAAAACACACAAAAATTGAGTGTATTAATCAGGTAGTATGTCTTTAATCTGCCTTTTATTATGACATATGTTCTATATGTGATCAGACTAGGAAAACTATTCTGGAAATTTTCACATTTTGCTTCTGGGTTGTATTACATTTTATATTTAAAAAAGAGGGAGTTTTTTTTTTATATTTTGCAATGAAGAGAAAACCAGGAGGCAGCACTTGTTTGACTCTTCTGTTCAGTGCTGCTGTAGCAGCACGCGTAGCAGCAGATGGCATTCTCCCCTCACTGTTGTGAATACTGGGATGCTGCATGTGCCTGGCAGGTATCTACAAATATGCCATAAAAAGACTCATACTTGGAAACAGAAGAAAAACAGGCATGTATCAAAGGACTGTGTTAATATACATTTATATAAACAATCAGGTTTGCTCATGTTGTTTTAGTTACAGAATGGGTAATGGACAGTTTCTATGCTTCAGCCGTATTGAAATCCTTTTTAGGAATATTGTTCTATTTGGTCATGTGTTTGCAAACCACAAGGGTTTTAGAAGACTGGATTGTTTAGTGTAATTGTAGAATAAATCTTGTTTATAAATATGGATTTCTTTTAATTACTTGAATTCTTAAATAGGTGCACATTTTAACAACAAACTAGTTGTAGAAGGAATATCAACAAGGTAAATAAATGCATTCTTATTAAACAGCCCAGTGGGGCTTTCTAGGGAAAAATGGAAAGAAACTTCCCTGCTACTGTAGTACACTTGTGCCACGAAATTTCCAATACCAAAGCCATTCATGAAGACAGTGCTTTTTAGCATAAGATAGTCTTGTGTATGAACATATATATCCTATTCTGTTTGAAGCTGGACTGGATTCTCTGGTGTTGTACAGCATTATTGATATCTACTTGTCTGTCAGTCAATATATGTTTTGTTCGAACACCGGTGTAACTTGGCCTTCATGGAATGATCTTTTTGTGGCATGTTGCTGACATAGATACTAGTAGAATAGCAGAAGATAAGTTGTCTGGAAAAGCATTTTACTGTGCTTAACTGAAGTTTTAGTTTCCTGGTAGAATAACAGTAGCTCCAACATTACTGCAGTGTTTCTTGCATCATGTGGGCCACTCTTAGTTGCTGTTGTAAAAGCGACTGTTGTTGTGTTGAGATCTGTAATTAGATTGCAATCTGTAATTAACAAGCTGTTATCTATAAGTAGTGTAATATAGCATTAACATTAAACGCTTGTTATTTCTTAGAGAACATATGATTTACTCTTTTGAAGGACTCCTTTCCTTTGCAATATTCTTAAATAACTGTGTAATTGATCATGTGTTTAGTTTGCAGATGGCAGTAGGTTAGGAGGAAATGTAATCACAGCAGATAGGACTGGAATTCAGAAAGATTTTACCAAGCTGGAGAAATAGCTCGAAAGTTGAAAATGTTGGCAAAACACTATGCTTAGGAAGGGAAAATTCAGACAAAGGAGAATTGGTGTAGGATGAAAATCAAAGATGCAAAGGACTGTTTCAGAGAAGCTCATAATCAGTTGTTCTCAGTGGCCTCCTAGGGGAAGAGAGGACATAATTAGCTTAATGTGGATGAAAAAGACTTAAAAAAAGCTTTTTAACTATACCAATAAAGGGGAATTGGTGCAGGAGACCTAAAATGTTAAGAGGTCTTTTGGTTTCAGACTAGGAATACTTAATTAATTTTTCTTTAAAGGGCAGAATAAACCAGAAATCCTGTTGGTCTACTTTCTAGCGTTATATTTCCATATTAAAGCTGTTACAAATGGTCATGATAGTTTGCAATGGGAAGCATGCTTAGAGGTGAAATAACACTTGCTGTCTATCTGTAGTGTGTGTCGTGTTGATCAGCCACTGCTGAGGATGGTCTTTTTCTATTATTTCAGGATTTTACTTTAGCCTGACACATTTCAAGCAGCTTTCTACTCCCTATAAGACAGGGAAAAATTATAAGGTAGGAAGAGAGACAGAAATGACAGTATCATGGAACATGGATAGGTGGTAGAGAAGACTGCTTCATTTTTCTATCTCAAAAATGAGCTCACGCCTGATTTTAAGATGCCGAGGAAGGGCTCTTACTTATCCAGCCAGTGTTGCAACTCAGTAGTGTAAATGTTCTCTGGGCTGTTTAGAGCAACAGTGGGCAAATAAGTTCTTCCAGTTCCTTGTTGGTCTCTACAGAGCTAAGGGATTATATTTATCCTAAATAGGCATTTTGAGACTCTTTTTTTTCACTATATAGCCTTCAATTTAGAGACATTATTTGTTGACATTTCTTCTAAATTGCATAACTTCCTACAGCAAGTGCAAGAAGTAAGTTGGGGGGAGCTGAGAATGTGTTTTAACTGCTTTTCTTTTGCAGCTGGGAACAGACAGTGAATTGCAACTTGCTCACTAGCAGGTGTTGCATGAGTTAAGTGCAAATACTCACCTTGCTGTGGCCAGGAAACCAGAGCTGCTTGTGGTTGCATCATATTTGCTACCAGTGACTTTGCAATAGGTGTTTAACACCGATGTGAACACAGTTCAGCCTTTTTTCTACTTGGCACACTAATTGCCAGGAGTTAACCAAGCTATAACTTGTTGGATACATTATACTGGTGAATGTATGATATGAAATAAACTTAAAGTCAAATTACTAAAATTTATGAAGTTTACTTAGAATTGTGACTGTAATTTGAACCAACTGCGATGGGTCTGCATACTTGGGAACCGTGTTAATAGAATCATGCTCTTAGCAGTGTGTGCTGTTCAGTTTGTTAATATCTTTATAGTTTTTTGAGAAGGTTATAAAATGGTTTTGTACAGAGTCATTCCAATAATGTGTGCTTGCGAAGGGTGCACATACAGATCTAATTGTTCCTTTGCTGCAGTTTTGGGGAGCATGATGTTAGTTAGTAACCTATGTATTTTGTGATTGAAAATAGAACTATTTGATAACTTGTTTCAGTGGCTTTACACATGAGAAAGAAATTACATTAGACGTGTCAAGGTCTTAATAGAGTTTGTAATGAGAATATAGAACTGTCCGTCATGTCTGTTTTCACTCTCCATTTTTTCTTGGTGTTCTAGCGTAGATGATTCTCTTATCCTGCACTGCCATGTCTGCTTTGTACAGCATGTGGCGCTGGTTAACTGCAGTTATCGCTCACTTTAGAGCTGCTGTTCCTGAAACAGGGAACCCTGGAACCTGCTCCATGTCAGACAAGGCTAGCGCGGTGCAAGCAGCATTAGTAACTGCAAGTGCTTTAGACTGGGGTATGGTCTTTAATGCAGCCTGCTTACACATTCCTTCTGGAGGTCTCTCTCAGCTTTTATAAGCAGATTTTAGAAGATTCCACCCATATTCTTAAGTGGAGTAGTTATACTCAACCTTTGGGTGTGTTCTCGTTTGGTATAATAAAATTAATTTATTTGTATTTATCTAATAATTTAAAATATGAGAATTAGCTTACACTTAGACAAACTTCTTTTGCTCTGCCATGGAGCAGTTCATGGGTCCCTGGTCTGCTCTCTCTAGTCCAACAGTAGCCCTAATGTGATGGGGGCAGTCTGGAGGTCATTTCAGTTGGTACCAGATGGCAGTAGTTTGCGAGATACCTCCACAAGTGAACGTCTCTGGCCTCAGTGTATTGCAGCAAGTGCTATCTTTGCATTGCTCCGCTGCCAGGGTGGAACAGTAAGAGCTGTAACTTTGACTCTCTTGTTTCTGGGGGACGTCCCCACGTCCAGATGGGGGACACAGACAGGTTTTCTTTCTCAGGTGCTTCCATTGAGCAATCTGGGTAATGAGGTACGTCTTTTGCTTTGGGCAGGTCAGAGTTAAGAAGGAAGTAGAAGGAGAGATTAAGGTTTCGTAAGGAACCTCTGCAAGTGCCACTTGGAGCGTGATTGTAAAGTAGAGGGTGGGGGAGAAGAGGCAAAGGGGATTTTTATTTTATTTGCTCAGATAGTCAACATAATGAAGTTACTGCATTAATGTTTATGACTGCATTTGTGCATGGTTTTTAAAACTTTTCAATTGCACAATTGACTGAGAGGAAGACCTGAATTACGAATAAAAAAAAATGTGGAGGACTTAGAATTTAGACATACATGTATTTAGAGGTGAGGGAAAAAATACCATTTCCTTGCTGTGCTGTTTGCAGTAGCTGTAACCAAAACGTGAGTGTAGCCAGGCATTCTCTGAACACTGAACTGAAGAGCAGGTTTATTTTCTAATGTGGGCCATCAATGTTCTATTGACCTATGTTACTTTGATATTTCCTATGTATATATGTGTGTGTGTGTGTGTACATATATATGTGTATATATAAATATATGTACAAACACACACACACTTCTGTGATTATCTTGGCTGCAGGCATCACAGCATGAAATGACAGGAAAAAAAAAAAAAAAATTTACAGAATTTGGCTACTTTCACCCTGCTATGACCCAGAGATCTGCAGCAATCCCGTTAGAATCCCATTAACTTTAGTGAGGGTTTCTGCAAGTCAAGGTGTTGGTTTCCATCTCATAAAGACTCTGTGTACTGGCATCTTAAAGATTCTGGGTCCTAGTGTCTTCGTGATTAATGGTATCTTAACACTTATGGATGATTATCCTTTTCTGAGCTGTAAAATATATATACTGTTTTATTTCATTACAGTGAGGTGAAGATCGCAACACTGACAGGTGGTGGAAATTAGCAGGCAGTTTTGAAATTGTTCTGTGCACTAGAAATTAGATCTCATTTTAATTCCGCTTTTCCAAACTAGTAAATGAGGTTAATGCCATACATATTCAGCTGATATGGATGAAGAAATTGATATAAAGTAGATCAACATAGCTACAGGGCTACTTTAATTTATAGGTAAAGAGGCAGTGATAAATGGAAGTAATGTAGTAGTGGTCACTAAACTCCTCAGCCATCAGGGATTCAATAGTGTTAGCTGCTCATTAATGGCGTTGTTGGGGTACATCAAATAGAAATTTGAAAAGAAATAGCCAACTAACCCTTAATTATCAAAACATAGAAAATACTAATTATGCCTTAATTAGCTTTTCTTTTAATGTACTGAAATTGTTACTTTTTGTGTAGCACAAATGGATAGTTATATCAACAATAAATAGGTTGTTTTAATAACTTTCTTTTACCTCTGGGAAAACCACACTCCAATTTTTAATATGCAATAATGCTTCTCTCTAGCCTGTAGGAGATGAAAATTATTAAGTAGCTTTATTTTTTGAAGATTTTACAGCAGCTTTGGGAAGAATTATTTCACCATGCATCAATTATTTTTAATTGAACTGAATATTTTTCAGATTGCATGAAATGCCTCTCATTTAAGTTTAACATTTAGAGTTTGTTAAGGAAGCGTTATAATGAGAATTGTGTACAACCTATTTCTGTGGTAGAAAGTGTACAAAATACCATCACTGATATTTTTGTTGTGCTTTTTTACACAATGACTTTTTACACAAATCATCTCTGGCTATACCTTACTAAAGCCGATAATGCGTTTGATTTAGGAACAAGCCCTCCTGTGTCAGGGCCATGGGTAATGAAGTTATAAATTAAATAGTTAGAAGATTGTTTGTAAATAATTTCCAGTTGGGAATAACATGGAAGAAATTATATTGAAAAGAGGTGTTTTCTGATTTTTACTGCCTCATGTTTTACTGTCCCATAGCTCCTTGGAGTTCATGTGAAAAAGAGATATTTGACCGCGGTGGGACTCCAGCTTTATCTGGTACTGAGCAGAAGCTTCAGTAGCTGTTGCAAAATCTTTTTTTGAGGCAGGATGTGGCTTTCCCCCGTGTTTGCACGTGCAGGAAAGTCGCAAGCAGAATCGGGCTTGGTTTATAAAATGAGAGATGTTTTTTTCCAGATGAATGTCAGGAGGGGAGCACGGCCCTGCACAGGTCACGAATGCCACCACATTTAGGTAATACCCCATGCAGAATTAAACAGAATGTAATTGCTAGTACATTGGTCACAATATGTAGATGTCATGGTTATGGGGAATCAAATCATTGCACGTTTCTTCCAAAGCTGTAGGACTGATACAGACTTACAGGCTAATAAATCCTGTGACCTTTATTTTATTTTGTGAAACTTGTCTTCTAAACAATTTTAACTGTAAACATAAGAAAGGAAGATATTACAATATTACACTTAGGTACGGAACTTAAGTGGTTTTAACAGTCAAATTGCAAAGCAGTCTCAGATTAGCTTATTTTTCAGTACAATCAGTATGGAAGATAGGCTTGAAATGAACAAATGCAATTGTGTTATTTGGCAAATAATTTCTATTTAGTAATTTTAATGATACATTTATGCAAAAATCCTATTTTGAAAGCTCTAAAGAGGGAAAAACACATGAGAACTTTTAATGTTTCCTCAGCTAAATATCTGTCTTCCTGCGTGGGGACATCCAAAAGTAATCAAATATGCTCAGAGATTTAAGCGTGGGATCTTGCTGTGGGATTGGAATAGCTGGTTTGGCTTTTGGGAGCTTGGTGTTCCCGATTTATCAGGTTTTTGAGCAAAAGGAGTGGCAACGTGTTCTTTTAGAAAGAGTCGTCAGGAAGAGCGTTCTTTTGGACGAATGGGAATTACCCTCTTTGAGGAGATTGAAATATCATTTTCTGAAAAGTCAGAGGATAGAGAAAAATAGGTCAGGTGTATTATATTCAGGCAGATCTCTCTTTGTGTTCTCTGCTATGACTCCTGTGCTGGTATGAACAGAAAGACCTTACAGCAAGTTTTCCTGAAGTAACAGGAACCTACTTAAATCTCTAAAGGAGGGAGAAGTCAAGTTAATTGTGTCATGTTAATAAAGTTAGCTCGATTTCTGGCTTGTGGCTTGCACTGACAACCATCTTTCTTCACAAGAAAAACAGTTGCATTTCTGTTGCAGAAATGGAGTATCTTGACAAGTTCTGGAATTCCTTAGTGCAGAAATCTCTGCTTCTCTGTAAAAAAAAATAAATAAAAATAAACTGAGCGAGAATCTGACACTTTTAATTCATGGGACTAATCAACCAGTCTTAGTGATAATGCCTTGGCAAACTTTAAATCACAACATATTGTGCTTATTTCTTAACTGCTTTTAGAATCTTCTTTATTGAATTTCTCCGTTATTTGGAATTTCTGCACTGCTTTGCAGAAGAGTAAATTTTCTTCAGGAGACCCATCAGGATATAAACACAAACAGTAAGAACTTTGCAGAATCATAAATGCTGATTTCCTCATCAGGTTGAGTTGTAATTTTTTTCTGTTTTTCCTTTTGACATACACTCAGTTCTGACTTTCTTTTTTCTTTTTTTTCTTTTCTTTTTTTCCTCCTTGGTGGTTATGTGTGGGAATCAATACGTTTTTCTTATTAGCACATACACTCTTTTCTATGTTTTCTTAGGGAGTCTTTGTTTTGCTTTGGTTTTAGTTTTTCTGAATTCCGCATTGTGTCTTCCCAGTCTCTGTCCTTTTATTTAGAATACATAATAAAAACTAAATAGTGTAAGTGCAGTGTAGTTGCTCCTTGGTTACTTATGTCTTTATCTTGTTAACCTGCTAGCGTTTGGCTCATGGCTCACAACTATAACCTATGTGAGCATTTATATAATTATTATTTAATCACATATTTGCAATCAAAACATTCGTTTCAGTAAAGTGCTCTGCTCTTATTTTAAAACTTTATAAACAAATCAGACAATCTTAAAAATAAATAATTAGCATAGTTCAGTTCTGCAGTTGGCTATAACGGAGCTTTATTTTGTAGCTGCTAATAAAAGCACATTATCGTGTTCAGGCATTGCAATTATCATTGAAATGTGTACGTCCATTAACAGCAACATTAGGCTCAGGATATAATTACTGTCTAGAGCCAATATCTTTGTGAAGTTACATCTATGATGCTATTAAGCTATAAGCAATATTTGTAAACTAATATTTAAATGATTCAGAATTGATACCATCAGTCATGAGCTTAAAAACCAATCCTACTAGCATTCAAATGATGGAATTCTTAAGTGTTCAGCAAATACATTACCAGGTTCTTGGGATGGGATTTTAATTTGTGACTTGAGGGGACTTCCTTTTCTCTAATAACAAGTGCCCAGAACAAATAAAAATTACGGCAGGAGGAGAAAGAATTTGTGTAAGAGCAAGGTGATTATAATTCATTTGTGCAGGTTGTCACAGAAAGCTGCAAATATGGTTTGTGGTAGAAGAGTTATGTTTCAGGCAGTTCATCTCGCTGGAAAAAAGATGATTCCTACTAAGAAAAGATGAAGGAAAGAAGGTTTCCTAATAATGTCTTGAGTGTGGTTTAAAGAGGGGTGGGAGTGAGTCTGTTCATTGATTTACTTTCTCTATTAATTGATGTGTTTACCTGGGTTCTGCTTTGCTTTCTGACAGAAAACTTAAGGTGTTTTGCTTACAAAAGGATCTGGAATTCCCTGTAAACTTAGGTAGATGGTTCATTTGCAAAACATATATGGAGGTGTTTGTATCCATAAAGTTTAAAAAACAAACATAAAACTATACACACCACTTCCTCACAAAAAGCAACCAAGCAGAAACTCTCCTGATTTGTCCTTTGTACGTATTTTGTTTTTTTATATATGCAAAATTTTCTTGTCAGTAGTTAACTGTAAGAATTCAAGAAATAAGCTAAATGCATGATTTGTCTGTTTGGTGCTGTTGGTATGTGATGGCCATTAGTTTGCTCCCCTCCCTCTGAAGCTGAGCTATAAGGAGGCCGGTGAGGGAATGTGACAGGATCCATCTGACAGCATTTATTGCCCTATTCTGAATGCAAGTGCAGTTCAGGTATTTTCCAGCATATGGGAACTTTCACGCTGTTAGTGGGTTTTATCTGATGTAGCCTAATAAAATTCCTTTTTCTTTTACAAAGGCAGTTTCAAATTTTACTATTGTGAACATCCACTTTTTGGCTTACCTGTGTAGTTTTTTTTTTTTTTTTTTTAATTTTTTTCTTTCCTTTGATGACCATTCAGCCTTGTATGTGTTTGTAAGGACCCGTCCTGTTTTCTCTCCATTTCTCTGAGTACTTTTGTCTGATCCTTCAATAATCCCTTCACCTCTGACTCCTTTTCCAAGTAGCTCTTGACTGCTAAACCTTTTCTTTTGTGCTGTGTGTCCCATACCAGTGGAGTAAAAAAGCAGCACTCAATAGAGCAGACGGGGCCTCTTGAAAAAGGAAGGACTGTGTTGTGACCTACTAATCTATTTGTTTTGTTGCTGTATGTTGGCTTTATGTCAGTGGTATTCTTTACACAATGTAAATATAAGGATTGATCTATCTGTAATGGTTTAGCAAAGCATCCTTATTAAGTAGATTAATGAATTAATTTCCCAAACCTTGAAGTAAATAAATTAACCAGCAGAGTTAAGAGCAGAATGAATCATCCTTTAATATTAGACTCCAGGAATTTTTATCACTCAAGTTAAATCTAATTATGAAATTGCTTATTGCATGTTTGTGTAATTCAGAGAGGAAAGAATGCAAAATAACATACCACAACTACATCTGTCAAAAAAAAGTAAAATTTGAGGAGTTTAGATTACTCTTGTCGATGAGGGTGAATTATAGTTCATTTAGTTTAGGTGCTTTGTTTCTGTACTGGTCGGCAATGCTGAATTTTTTGTTCTGTTCTATTTTTTTAACTGAGAAGCTGTTTAGATTAATTAGATTCTTTCATTCTTAAAAAGAATTACCCGTGGACAATATTTTGGGACAACAAAGTAAAACCAGGAATAATTTACATGCCTTTTGCAATGTCATTTTAATTTTACTTGGTGAATACATATTTGTATAGCAGGGTTCTTAATTTTAAAGATAGAGGAATATCTTATATTCAAGTAACAATCTAACTTTATGCACTGACATTCTGTATTCCTGAATGTGACACAAGCATGGCAATAGAGGAGACAGATAAAGTACAAAGTTCAATTCTTTGACTTCAAGGTCATTAATTTTAGACCTCACCCAAATTGCAGCTTCTGACCTGCGTTAAACGGAACTGCACATAAACCATCAGTCTCTAAAACTATGTTCTGCTTGTTTTAGTAGGCACAAGTTCTGGTATAATCCAAAACTGTCAAGAACGTTCTAGCTTCCCTGTATGCCCTCTCTCACATATAACCACCCTGTTTTTCTTCTTAAACAGGACTATAATGCTTGCATTTCTTTGCATTCCTACTGTTATGGTTTACTGATATATTTTATTCATGCTTTTTACAAGTGTTTGTATTGAAAGACAAATGCTCACCAGATCCTTAGATAACAAGCAAGACAGCCAAGTGTTGCGCAGAAACATGTACAGGAAACTGCCTCCGAGTCAGTGGAGCTCAGCTGCTTCTTGCAGAGCATCAGGAGGCAAATCCAGGATATAGGATCAGGATCCTGAGATAGAAATGAGGCTTCAGCTACGTCCTCTGTTTATCAGGCAGTTCCTCTGATCTGGAAACTCTCCAGCTTGCTGAAGTCATCAGATTCTTGAATCAAGATTTTTATTTGGTCTGCCTTTGGCTCCACGTACCTTATGTAAATATAAATGGCCTGACATGCTCTCTGATATTAGCGTAGTAAAGAAGAGATCCATATCATTGTAAAATACTTCATAATGTATTAAGTGATGGGCTCTCCTCTAAGATGGATGAGATATACCCATGTCCCTCCCTTAGCATCTGTATAAAAATAACTTTACAGGGTAATATGCTCAGAAATCTCTGCAGAAACTTCATTCTTCTCATTCAAGGAAAGGGTTTCCAGCATTTACACCTTCCTTCTCCTGCCTTTGTAGCAAATCATGGCTCTTGCAAGCATTTTGCTCATACTTGCACTCTCTTTTCTTTGTGCATGTTACAGATACTCTCTAGTGAATTGAATTTGAGGCAAACCTGGATCTGGTGGATATTACTTGCAAATATATATTATTTTAAAAAAGAAATTCAACCATGATGTATCCCATGATGTTCACTGGGGGGATTTTTAGCCTGTAGAGATGTTGGCATATGAGTGATTTCAGTGAACATCTGAATTTTAATCAGATATTGTACATACCTGGTTTCCTTTCCTTTTAGACTTGTTTTGCTGCAGGGCTCATTAGAATTATTTTTCGGCGTTGAAGAGCAGAGCCATTGACCAAAAAATGACATTTTAAAAAATTCTTTTTGGTACACTTCATAACTGTTACAAAAGTAGGAGTGATAGGAAAATATTAATTTATTCTTCAGTCAGATTTTTAATCACAATTTGCTGAGACAATTTCTGTGTATCAAGTATGCATATGATGATTATTCATTACCATAGAATATATTTTTCTCCTGGGAGATATTTAAACTGTGTTCTTAGGAACGATCTTTCCTTCTGCTGATATATTCCTTTGCAAATAGATGGGAAGAATTTTAGCAACTTCAAGAAATATGGTCACCTTGCCTAGAGTCAGTGTTTAAAGTCTTGTTTTCCCCTGAGGAGCTGTCATGAGGTCACAGACTAAGGCAGCCAGGCAGCTTGTGAAGTCTCTGTACCACAGCTCTTCATATGGAGGCTAAGGAGTGGTGCTTTGAAAAGTTGGGATTACTACTACATTTGTGTAATTTGGAGACTCTGAAAGCTCAGTGCAGTTGCATGGAACTGAGGTGAAATTTTTATGGTATTTTTTTTTTAACCTAGCAGCGTTCTGAAACCGTGTTCAAGAATGGGTTGGTGAAGGTGGGCATGCTGATAGTGTGTTGAAATGGGTTGGTTTTTCTCCCTTTAAGTAGCTGGATCATTTCCACTTTTCATGCCATTTTGTTGGCTGTTATTGTGCAATTAGGAAAAACAATGAAGTTTTCTCAAGCAAACTATATCTTTGTTCTCTTAACATTTAAGAAATTCCAAAATGAGTTGGGAAATCAGAACTTAAAAGAAAAAGATAGGATACAGGAAGTTAGTGCAGGACCAGGACTGCTCTTTCAAGCTGCCAATACCATTTGAAGCCAAGGAAGGTGGTGTTCTGCTAGGCAGCCAGGGTTAAAATGAAATTCATGTTTTGTAAAGTAAATATTTGATTTTCTGGAGAGAAACAGTGATTCGTGCTTTTTAGGAACCATTTTAGAAGTGTTTCTTTTTTAATGTATGTTTTGTGAAATCCTGTATTTTCTTTATGAATAGATAACTAAATGGTACCTGTTAGGGAAGAAGCAGTGTGTCTTAGAGCTGAGTCAGCACAGGGAGCAGGAGTTAAGGAGCAGAATCGTGGTCAGGGCGATGGGCTGGTGGTGGTAATGGTGCTGGTGAGCGAGCAGCGTGAATAGTCAAATCTTCTGGTCATATTCTATAAAGATTTAATCACGTTGACACTTCCATACTGGAATCTTTCAGCTTGAATACTCTTGGATAGTAAACTGTATTATTTCTAGAGGCATGTAGACCTGTCAGATGGAACTGAGCTATGATATTTAGATGGGTTCCGTTCTACTGAGAGCCCCAGCAGGGGATTGCCCAGAGCCCCGTTAGCCTTAGCTGGTGATTGCAAGGCAGGCTGCCTTTTAGCATTTGCCTTTTGCATTTTTCATTGCCCTGTAAACAAGTGTCTCACGCAAATAAAACAAGTGCGTGTTCCCCTTTGGAGAGCACGGGGAAGGCCTGGGGTCCCGCGGGGGCTGCTCCTCGGTCCGTGTTGTTCCTTCCCAGGCGATGCCAGGGGTAGATCAAGCGTCCTGCTTTTGTTGCCGCTGCCCTAGGCAAGTGCGAAGATACTCGTGAGAAAGCCTGTTTCATTTTCAGGCATGTTTAACCTTAATAGTAACAACAAGTTTTTAAAATCTGTGCCTTTGAGATGGCATTAATAATTCATGAGTGTTTCATTAAAAAAAAAGAAAAAAAGGAAGAAAAAAAGTGCTACCTATATGGTCATTAAATTATTACTTGGAAAAGATCATTAAAGTTTAGATAATCTAAAATAATATATTGCTGGGGTAGTAGTATGCTGCTCTTGAAAACAAAAACACAAAACAAAAAAACCCTGTGATTTAGTTTTGATTCTGACAATACTCAAAAGGATTTGTTATGTCTTGCGGACCTTTCTGCAAACTACTAATGGGATGAACACAATATATCACTTTTATAATAGTGAGCTATTAAAGGCAAACATAAAGCAGTCTGAAGCCCATAAGTGCTGCCAACAGCTCCTGCTTTAATGAATTCCCTTTTAGATGTCCATTAAATGCTCATGGCAAATGTACTCATAATGGAAATGGCAAATCTAAATGGGTAGATATGAATAATCCATGGAGTTTAAATTCTGTTTATGATCATCTTCACATTTAGTTTTCAAGACAACGCAGTTTAGTTTTCATTACAGTTTGGAATAAAGAGGACAGGGAGTAATTGATTGCTTCAAGCAGATTAAAATCAATGGGTTGCTTTTCAAAGAACCCGTTCAATGCAGTAATTTCAACTTTAAACATTGATTTAGGAAACTCAACACAAAATGTTTTGTGCGTGTGAACTTTTATGTGGAAAGACTAATATTAATTTTATTTCTATATATCTGTATATAGAAATATATAGAGGTTGTTATCAGTATGTGCATGAGTAAATAGTGATGTATATTAAGTCATTCTGATATTATTGCACTCATATAATGAATCAATGAGATTCCCGTCATCATTGTAATACTATTTGTAACCCATTAGCACACAGAAATTACGGCCCATCATACATCATTACTGTGATTGAGGCTTTATTACCATATTCTCAAATTGCTTGCTTGCTATAAAACTAAATAGACACCAGACAACTATAGGTAGACAATAGACTGTGCATTATTATCCTGGAATAATGAAGGATTATTGTAGCGTAATGGGGCACAACTTATGAGGAGAATAAACTTGGCAGCAGAGGAGAAGCTGAGTGTTTTTAATGTTTGTTGTTACTGTTTTAAAGGTCAAATATATTTGTTATGATCGAGTTACAGCTTCCTTACTTCATGAATCATACGCTTTTCATATTTCCAATTGGCCTTATTTCATTTTTAAGCATTTAAAACCCGGGAACTGCCCTGCAGCATTCGGCTCCAGGAGGAGCGGGACGGCCCCTCCAGCGCTCGCGTCGCTGCGGCGGTCACGGCTCTGGGAGCTGCTGTGGGCGCGGGAGGGCTCTGGGGTATCGCGAAGGGACGGAGGAGAAAAACTAAATCCGCAAACATCAGCCAACAACAGGTGATCGTGTTCTGCAAACAGATGGAAGCTAAATATGCATTAGGAATTTTAGGAACTGTGTTGAAGACATTGTGATATCATGATCTTTAGGGGGCAAAACCCACTGAATCTCACCCTCTGGACCTTAATGATCTCTCCTGTGGAAACTGGAGACTTTTACTGTAGGACAGAGTGACTTGCATGATAATCTAGGTGTTACTTTTCCATCTGAAAGAACAGCTAGTGTTACTCTACGTAGTCTTCTGAACTTTGGAGTGATTTTAAGTTTGTAGGTCACCCAGAGTTGATTCCAAAGAGTCAATGGAGACAGAACAGCTTCAAAAGTGCTTTTGAATGATCCTGTGGAGGTACCTGAACCCCCCTCGCTGCCCCTTCCCCTCTCCTTGATGCTGCCCTTCCCGTTTCTTTCACTGTGAATTCCTTCTCTGATAAATCTCTACTGCATTTGAGGTGATGCTTGGGGTAATACATTCATAACCCTAGAGCTTGGTTATATAGGATTTAAGGAATTCCATAATTGGTTTTATTTGGATTAGGCCGGAGAGGCAGTGTTTAGGTCAAGTAATGGAAACCTTCAGAGTTTGATGTGCTTCCAAGATACTGCAGTGGTCTTTTTTTGGTGTGTTTTAGTAGCACATACAAGGCTGAGATGTTTGGAGAACCAAATGTTTTGTGGAGCATCTGGTACTGTTAATGTCCATATACCCAGGCCTTGTTCAAGAAGGAATGTAGAAACATACTCAGCTTTTAGTCTGGACTTCGCCTATAAGAGCGTGTGTTGTTGATCTCTTACCCAGCCGTAACTGTTCATCTCCTACAGTGTTGACAAACTCTACTGTTTTCTTAAGCATCCCTCTTCGTCACCACTACAGCAACGGTACTGTATTCATTGCTGTCCTAACTGTAACATGGATACAGTTCTCTGCACTCAGAACTTGTGTGTGCGCTCATTTTTAGAACTTAAGGAATGGACATTCGGTTCTTGTTGGACTGGTACTCCCTTTCTGAGTTATTCTCTGAGATGACAGATGAGGGCAAACAAATTCTCTGCTCCATCCTTAAACAGAAATGTTTATTATTCTGGGACCTAAAGTTTGAAATAGAAAATTTGAATATCCTAAAGTTAGAATATACATATATATATATATATATATACACACACACACATATACGTATGTATATTTTTTCCTGAAAATTCATGTCGGGGTAGTAAGCCCCCGCAATGCCAGTTAGGGCACTGTTGAATATAATTGATATCCCAGAATTGAGAAGGATGTGCTAAATTCTCTTCATACTCTTTGTTTGTTACCATGAAACTTCAAAGATAGGTTCTGAAAGGGATAAAGATGTAGTAGTCTGTTATGGTGACAAGAAGTTGTTCTTCAGGGAGATTACAGCATCCTTTTTATTAGCCTCCTCAGATCCGCACACACTTTGGAATGTATATTATGTTCTGTGGCATCTTTCATCAATATTGAGTTCTTTTCTTCTAGGTCTATTTAAAATATTACAACAAAATGCAGTAACTGTTTCTCTGCAGTTCTGAAAATTATATGTTATATGTAGTTGGTTATATGTAGTTCTGAAAATTCAGAGTAGTTGAGGAGTCACATGACCAGGGTTGTAAGAATTTGGATGCTGAGGCATGTGGAGGACTTGATAGAATTTGATTATGCAGATAATCTTCATGCAGAGATTATCAAAATAGGTAACGGACTGTGCTAAAACTTCTCTGAGACTGTCAAGGTGAAACCGTCTCCATTTATCCCTCTACCTTCTTCCAGAGAAAAATCTACATTTGTGCCCACAATGAAAAGCTTCACATCTGCAGAGCAGCTATCTGGAGCCTCCTGTAATGTAAAAATGAATCTCTGGTTATTACTTGTTTTTTATCGCTGCATGAATATCCGTCTGAACTATTATTCCCCCAAAAGAAGATTGAATTACAAAAAAAAAAAGTCTTAGAGATGCGTAGTCCAAATACATATTTACTTGCTGTCTGTCTTCACCTTCTTATCTCTAACAGTCAGTGATACGGTGCTGGCCATACTTTGCATTAAGTAGTCCTGTGTCGCACATGGGGTGGTCTGGGTACCCTATAGCTGCTTTGTGTTGACTGAAGGGAAACCCCATAGGATTGCTGCTCGAGTTCAGTAGGGTGTATATCGATTGCAGTGAGGCACAGAAGTGGACCTTCATACTGAAGTGAACTTTGAGTCCTGGTAAGTGGTCTCGTTTGAGTAAAAAGAGCTGATTTTGCACTTGAAATGTATGTATGATAGAAATTGAATCCTTTGGAAGGGGAATCAATGTAGGCATCATAGCTCCAAGAATCACATTTAATGAAGTTTGACGGTTCAGTTGTGTTACCTAAGCAATAGAAAACACTCTCCTGCTGAAACGGGCTTTTGTTTGTAAAGAGACCTGTTGAATTCTGTAATAGTGCTGTGCATTCAGTAAACTCAGCTCTTGGTATTTAAAATAATGATAGTATTCCATATTTATGCATGAGAAATGTAGGCCTTCTTGATGAGTACCAAAAAAAAAACCATGGCCTTAGAGTAGGCAGTTGCTGAGAGACAGTGGGTGACCTGATGTGGAGTCACTTTTGCCATGTTTTTTGGAAGTGTCTACTTTTTGTCAAGTACATTTGAGCTTTCTTTTGCTGTTATTTGACATAAAATGAGCGTGTTTCCTTTCAGTTCTTAATGCAACAGATGGGAAGTCTGCTAACCACAACATGATGTTATCTATCAGGCCAAGTAAAAGCAGGTGCAGGTATGGCAGGAAACAGCGGTGGTAGCTTTAGTGGTCAAAATGGTAGAAATAGACATTCAAGATATGATTAACCAGGATACCTAGAATTAGAGCATTACAAGTTAAAAAAAAAATGGTTGCAAAGTATTATGAATATTGAATTAACAAACAAAACCCTGTTTGGTTGTTAGGAATAGCATCCTCCTAAAGAGGAGCTTGCCTGAGGTTTAAATGAACACCCTTATTTTATTCACTGTTAAGCCGTTTTTCCTGTTCAGATGCTGGCAGGCAATAAATACACGTATTTTCATTACATGAATGCTTAACTCTCTAATATTCTGCTGCAGCACTTCCCTTTGCAGCCCCCCTCTTTATAAAAGCAACTTCCTTGTCTCAGGCAAAAATACTTTGAAGTAATAACGATGTTCTAATATATTGATAGAAGTTTGTGTAATTCCATTATCTCTTTAATGGGCATTAGCTTAGATAGAGCTTTTCCGTTGTCCCCTGCTCCTTTCATCATGAATTGGTTAGCTCTGCTTTAAATGAGTCAGTATCTTATTTCTTCTAAGAGAAATGTCTGTCAAGAGGTTTGAATATTCGGAGAGTAATCTTTGGTAGGCAATATTTTTTCCTTGCATGTAAGGCTGGTGTAATTATAAACACCTCACAAATTGTTTTTTTAATAGATGTGATCCCTAACAGCAAATATCTTTGTATGAAGCTTGGAGAATTTATTTCTATTAACATTTAAGCAATGTTGCAAAACAATTCTCTAACTTTGTTGACTAACTAATTTTTACACGGTACTACTGTTGCTCCTACAGCAATCCATAAGCCCATATATTTTCATAGACATTAAATGTCACTTTACACAATTTTAATGTTCTTATATATTTTCATTTAGACACCTAAATGAGTTTAAATAACTTGTGTGCGTGCTTGTCAGTTTTGAGGTACTTCTGTTATTTCCCATTTTAAAGAGTTTTAATTACTTTGATTTTAAGTATATTTTAAAAGCAGCTCATTTGTGAGGTATTACTCAGAATTTAACTGTTAGATGGCCCGCATCATTGCATTCAGTTTGCTCATCAAAAGTGGAGAACATTTCATATTTATTCATAACAAAATATTAGAGAAGCTGTCAATAAATTTTCTGTCATAATTGAATCATACGATATCTAAATTGTTGATAATATGATCTGCTTGTTAAACAAAAGTGTCTGGAGAAAATGATGGATTAATTGACTGATGGCTAAGGTTTCTTTCAAATATAATGGTTTACCCAGTTTGATTTGATTTGTGTAAAATAACTTTCTCTAATAAACAATTTGCTCAGAGGCAATAGAAGAAATGAATGGTTATCAAACCAAACTTAATTAGTCTATCCTAGATTGATATTACTTGGGGAGTCTTCGTTTTAATTGTGGAGGGCTGGATACAAAGAGTTTGGTTCATTATATTTTTCCTGTATAAACACTATTGTGTAACTACCTATGGAATATAACATGTGAATTCATTTTAATAAATGCTTGTAAAGTGAATTAGCTAATTATGCCAGGCTAAAAATGATTCCTTTAATTATTTTAGATATTTAACTAGTACTTTAATTTTATTATTGTTAGTCTGTAAATGTAATTTGTATTAGCTCTGCCAAACTAATTAGAATATATAACTTAAACAGTTTCAACAGTTTTGTAATGCTAATAATAGATTCTATCCTGCAGGAAAAAAATCTGGATTTAAACTGTTCAAATATGGAAAATATCTTTACATAAAAGGTGTTTGAAATGTGAGAGGAAAAAACATACCAAAAAAACCCCCAAACAAACAGTTTCAGAACATTTGAAACAGATCAAAGTTTTTGAAATACCAAGTGGAGGAAAAATCAATTTGTTTTCCTCCAAAATGAGGCCAAACTAGATGCAAATCATTACGCAACATAATTCCTTGAAGTTCTTGTTCAACAGATGACGCATGTGTGATATAAAACACAGACACTGTCAAATTCCACTGCTTTAAAAAGATAAGCACATGCTTAATTGCACTAACAGGTGAAAATTTGTCCAGTCAGCATCAAGAAGAGTAAATCTTAAAGCCTTTTGGTGAGTTCATCCCCAATAATTTTCTCTCTCCTTTAAAAACAGAAATTTCTAAGCATCAGTAGGTTTACAAGATTTTACTTAAAATGTGTGTGGGGAGACTTTAGATGGAAGCTGAATGAGAGTAGAAAGCAAGGTGTTATTAGTGAAGCTAATTTAGGTGTTCTTAGTTATATCCCTTTATGATTAATCTAAGGTCTAATAAAAGCAGAAGTTAATTTGTTTTATTGTTTCTTCATACACATGAAATTTTAATTTTGACTACCTCTTTCTTCAGCTTTCTTTAAATACTGTAGGAAATTTCATTTTATAGATATTTGAAAATCCAGTGAGAAAATTAAGGCCATTTTTTTTTGTTTTGTCTGCGAGTAGTGACAATGTCGGGTTGTGCTCTGACTTTGCAAAGTAAAAATTTATGTGCATAAATTGCTGCTATGAAGATGACTGTCCTGCCTAATCTGTTTGAGTGACAGAAAACTGCTACAAAATGGCAAGCTAGGCATATCTTTGGAGCAGAAACAATATCAGACAAAAACTTCAGTATTATCACTTAATGTGTTTTCATGAATTCTCTCTGATGTATGGCTAGTTTACATTTCTTTATCTTCTGATGATCCAGTCAACTAAAAAATAGCTCTTTAGCAGATGTACATCCAGTCATCATTAATGTGGCCAGCTCTCGGTCTCAAAGAAGATGCTGAGAGTAAGGTGCTATCAAAAATACATAATAGTCTTTTTTATATTGTAGGTTGATGAAAATAAAGTTTAGCAAGTTCCAGGATGCTGCGTATTTTGTCAATCAAGTCTCGTTACAGTCAGTGAGAGTACGATGGCTGCCTTGGGGTTGAGCTGGCACTTTCATTCTTAGGATTTTGGGTTCAGTTTTATGTGATTTGGAAATGCTTATATGTTATTTTTTATTTACATTATGGTACTGCTGCTGCAGATTTAGTTTAGGAACTTTGTATTTGTCCTATAAACATTTCTAACAAATTAAGAGATGTGTTATCTGCACCATTCGGTAGAAACCAACTCCATGGTTCCCAAAATAAAACAAGAAGTCTTTTTGTTTCTTTTCTTCATTGTGCCATTCCAACAAAGCCACACTTGAATTAAACATATCTCTAGAAAATTTTTAAATCATTAACTAGCATTGAAACTACAGTATTTTCCTTCATATATGCTTGGCTTCTATATTATAAATAATTTATCTACTAGCTTCATTTGATGAATGAGGCACTTTGATTTCCTTGGCTTTTTCTTAATTCACACTAGAGTAGGTGTATAGTGAATGAGATGAAGATTAGTCCCCGACCTGCACTGTGAGGTGCTGGAGAGGCTGAGTGTGAAACAGGGAATGAGGCTCTGGTTGGGTGGCTGCTTGCTCGTGGCTTTATACCCTAGGTCTACCAAGGGGCTTTGTGCTCTTCTTGGATATTCAGGACTAAGTCTGGCTTATTTTCCCAGGATAACAGAAATTCTATATTTGTCCTTGGGGGAAAAAAATGGGCACTTGCATTTTTCACCTTTTCATTTGGCTGGATTTCAGTGTCATATTAGCATCAGGCCCTCTAACTATCTGCTAATTAAAGGAGTGTTGCACGTTGTGCTTGTAACCCCTGAGCAGTGCAGCAGAGGGACCACTGGGCTGTGCGCTAAAGTCCAAAGGGCAGGTCCAGAAATATGTGACAAGCATCTCCTGCCGCAGGGTGAGTGCCCTCAGGGCTGGGGGGGAAAGTTCCTCTTGTTGAGGTGGCTTCCACTGCTCCTCCTTGATCAGAGCCACCGTGCAAGCAGGAATGCCAGCAAAGAGCCTATGCAGCCATCAGCTTGTGTTGGGAGTAGAGGAAGGACATCCCTTTGCTGTGCAGAATTAATATTTGATACTCATTGATTTTTGTTTGTTTATTTATTTGCATGATTTGGAAATAAGGATCAGAACCAACTCAGCAGACCACCATGGAAGGCAAAAACAGTTAGGAAAAAAGTGGCAGGTTTTACAGCAATGCCAGCTAATATTATTTTTTAAAATCTTAGCAGTAATTTCTAATACTTTCCCTTAATCCTTATTTCATCAGGCATTTTTACTTATTCTTCTAAAAAAACAAGCAAATACCCTTGTATTTAAATTTGTGTGTCTCAGTCAGAAAACGGCTTATTTGACTTTTTAACAGAATTCAAAGTAGGAAGTCAATTCCATTAGGATTCAAGAAAGTGATTTTTAATAAAAAGAGAATATATATAAATGAGAAAAAAATCAGAAATTAAGAGAGCAATTTTTTTTTTTATGCTTATAAGTATGATCTTTTCCCTCCAGTATCCAATTGACTGGATAAGCACATTTCACTTTTGCTGATCAACAGATTCCTAAGTTATAAAACATGCTAAAGGTGCTTGATTATATACACACCTACTGTATTTACCTTGGTAACCACGCATAAATTCCCTGCCTGTTGGTGATTTGCAGGTATAGTGCCATAGCAAAAGTAACGATGAGATTGTTTTGATTCAGCTAATTCTATCCATGGTTTTAATACACACTTAAGTAAGAGTTGTGATAATCATTCTTTTTTTGGATTCTGGGGGAACATATGTAACTCCTTATTAGATATATGCAAAACTAATGTTAATCTTAAAAATTCTCTTCAGTCTCCGTTCTCCTTTTTTTTTTTTTTCTATGCTTGGAGATTTTTAGTGATCTGTGGTGAAAACTCATTGCAGTTTATTAATATTCTGGCTTAACATTAAAGCCTGTCACAAAGTCCTTTTTCTCTACTGTGATTTCCTGACATACTTGTTGTCATCTCTTAATATAGTAAAACTTTTAGGTAGATAAGGACAGACCCCTAAGAGTACCCGATCCTGAATCGGTTCTGCCTTCAGAGCATAGGAATGAACAAATTTTTGTCAGTTATGTGAATTCATATTGCATATGCAAGTTCATATTGCAACTGTGTGTGCAAAACTCATTTGGGGGATTTTATTTTCATGAATTTCTAGTTAGGACAACAAAATATTTATGCCATTACATTGGTAAGAAAGGAGCATAAGTGAATTGAGCTTATTCCCAGTTTGTAGTAGAAATATCTGTATGTACCTGGTAGGTCAAGTCAAGACATGAATAAACAATCCATTACCACTTATGCACGACATTGCAGAAACTGCAGTGGGTTAAGGTTTTACTTAGTACCACTGAATATAAATAGATTCTTTCCTCAATCTAAATTATGCCTCGCTTATGTCGCTGATGTATTCTAAACAGGACCAATCTCTTGTAGTATTTTGGCCTTAGACCATCTTTGTTCCATATTTAAGATTTACCTTCCCAGCTGATTCTAAGGTTTCTTGCAGGCTTCCAGTCACCCTGGAAGTCTGGCTCTCCCCATGTAGACTTCCGACTTCTCCTCGGGATACAAGTAACCACTTAACAATTTGGAGGAAGTAATTAGTTTTAGCATTGAACTTGCTGAGGTTATGAAGGAGGTAATGTAGTTTGGCTGCCTGCATTAGCAAAGGCCTCGAAAAAAACTAAAATGGCTATTGGACACCACTCAGTGCTGTGTCCTGTATCCCTCTGTTCACATACAGATATATTTGAGCATGCAGTAGTAGCTAGTTTTAAATATTGTAGGGATAACTAGAAATTAATTTGTTTGTGTTTTCGGGAGTCCTTCAGATATCATATTTGTGCTTGCACGCTGGCTTTGTGTTCAGCAGCAGCTATCAAAATGCTGCTTGCTTTCTGGATGAAGTTCAGGGTGAAATAAAAACAATCCCTGTACTATTTCAGTCGTATAATAAATGGCATTTGGGGGTAAATAAAGGAGACGACTGCAGGCTTTAATGGAAAAAGGATTTTTAAAAGGATTGTGTCAAATGTAGTACAGCAGCTTGAAAATAAGAAAGGGGTTAAATATACAAAAGGGAGGGAATGTGCTCTTACCTGTTGCCAAATGTTTCTTCGTGTATGCATTATAGCGCTTTTTGGTAATGGTCAGTATTACCCTTATTGTGTACTGTTTACATGTCTGACTTCTTGTTTGGATTTTACTTGGTGATTTGGTATTAATTTTTAATGTGAAAGCACTTAGCATTAGGAGTTTGACATTTTGTCTGACCTTAATCACCAAGAGGATCATGAGAGGTTTATTCAGTGGGAAGAGAACTGTTACAGCTCTGACAGAAATGATGGGAAATAAGTAAACAGCCTTTTAAATCTTCACCAGAAATCAATAGAGTTTAAAGATGATGGACGTTGGTGTTTTTTGCTGCTTAAGGACTTCAACCTTTTACGGGAAAATATCTTCTCGGAGTGTCAGCATTTTTTCATCCCCAGCACCATGAATCACTGCCGCGGAGAGAAGCCTCTGCGCGGGGCCCTTCATCACGGGCGCATCTCCCCCGCCGGCGGCACCGGCTTGCGGGGCGCAGCCGAGCGGCCCCTTCCTCACGTCACTAATTAAGCCCCGAAACGCTGCTGCACGTAGGTAATAGCATTTGAAGTGCTGCACTCGTGTCTGCATTCCGTCATCCTGCTGTTCGCAGTGGGTTTTTTCCCCCATTTTAGCTGTGTTTTTCCTATGTCAACAAATAGCCTTCTTTAAGCGAGAGTTCTCGACTTCTTTTAATAACCGAGGATAAAAGCTACTCGGAAGTCATTGAATCATGGCTCTTGCACACAAAATGGTATAGTTTTGATTTTCATGAATGATTTATTAGATGCTAGCATGGTACAGTATTTAGTGATATATCCACAAACAGTGCTATTCAGCCCCAAGTATTGCTATATTTGCATCATCATCAATCATATGTTGTGCTATTTGTTTTTTTTATTGTGCAGTATTGGATTCCATTTTAAAACAGCTAAGTATATAGTAAATTACATTCAAATATAGTAAAGTTGCTGTTAAATAGTAATTGAGAACTTGACTTTCAAGCTTTCAGTTAATTTGTTTGCTTCCTTATGCAGCCATTTACTCTGAATAAAGTGAAGGGGGGTTAATTTTGATTTGTGGACAACCTTTTACATTGAAAATAACTGTAGCGACTATGGTTTTATGCTAATATCTAAGTATGCCACATATACTGTTAGACAAAATTGTCCCTTAAGACCTCCTGATATGAAGTGATCTTTGATTTAAGGTTGCAGTACTTTGGCTACAACTGTGTTCAATGATTATTAAACTGGAGTTATTACGTGCAGGCTGATGGAATATTTTCCGTAGTTTATCTCAATTGATTAGCCCTATTGAGCAGAGAGTGGTACCAAACATTTAAAGCAGCCCCTCCTTGCAGCTTGAGAGGCAGCGCGTCGCTGCGTCGCTTTTGGTTTGTGCTTCGCCCTGTAGTGCAGAGCGAGAGCGGGAGCCGTAATACGGTTGAATCAGGCTAACGTAGGGGTTCTGCAAGATGCGGAAAAATGTGCTTTCAGTCAGCAAATTGCTTAAGCAGGGGCTTATTTTTAAGCCTAGTTCTCATGCTGCTGAAGTTTTACCTGTGTGTGTGTGTGTGTGCTGTGGGGTTACGTGTTCTGGCTCACGTTAGCCAGCGAACTCCGTGCAGAGCTCCAATTCGGTTCAGCATGCGGGGAGTGAAGAAAATGCTCATGCCGTGAGCAGCGGTGTGGACCTGTTGGTCTGTACGTTCTCTCACGTGGATTTCAGCGGCAGGAGAAAGTCTTGCTTTATTTAACATACAGCTCATCTCTACACAAATGAAAACAGCAATGCTACTTCCAGATTCTAATCTTTCTTTAAATTTAAATACTCACTTTTAATAATTAATACCATGTGGAAAGCACAGAAAGGTACCTATAATATGCCAGCTCTTCAGCTCATGTTCAGTAGCAGATTGTGCCCTAGATTTGCAGTTGTTATTAGGTGATTTGCTGGGTTTGTGGTAGACCTTTTCTGCACTCTGGAAATTCTCATTCTGTGATGACAGGCTGAAGTTTTGCCCTTAATTCTATTTCATCATTAAAATTGTCACTCGAAGGCAGAAATTGTTCAAGACTTAATCTAGGGCCATGTAGCTACAAAATAGAAACATTTGTTATTTGAGAAGTGTTGCTTGTTTCCATTGAAAAATTGCCATTAGACTGTCATTTTTTTTTTTGCTTATGTTTTTGAGATATTTTGAGACCATTTGAGCGTGTGAGTGCATACTGTGTTTTAGGCAAGCCTGCATATGATGTTTGCTTATATTTTCATTCATGTTTGTAGTACGCTACTAAAAATGAAAATATAAGGTAGATAATCACAAATCAGATAGAACTTAACAGCAAAATTGCCTTAAAATAAGATACATATTTTTAAACATTATTTAAGGTGTGTATATTTAGTTAGGCCTGGAAGCTTAGAAATTCCTTGGAGGTTCCTCCGGAATAGCAACTCTCAGCTCTTCTCTTAATGCTTTTTGACCTTTCAGCCTCATGCACTTTTCTTATAATCTTTTTAATATTGGCAGCATATTTATGTTGACCACTGATTTTCTTTAATAGCCTTTTCTGATGATTTCATATAGTTTTACTTAAGATGAATAAGCTGTATGTGAATCGATTAACCATCAACTGTCTCAATAGCAAGTTGCGAACTTAGTGTATCTTAATTTTATTTCCTTTTCACATCCACTTAGGAAGACGGTGGTGTCTTAAAAGTTCCACCTCCCCTGTCCTGGAAGAACAGATGCTTAGCTGGTTTATTTTTATAACAGTGGTACAGTAAGAAGATGCCAAAATATCATTTTACAGTGGATTAATGCTCATCAGCTCAGGTATAGCGATGTGTTATCTGAGAATTTCTGTTGTTTTGCAACTGTAAAGTAGGAAATGCCCTGATGTTTACCAGCTCCATATGGGATGTCCAGCATCCTCTGTCATACCTGGAGTTGCACATGTTGGAGGGAGGTTCATTGAAAACAGCAGCAGCACAAAGACGAGCCGTGAGCACGAGATGGAGAGCGGGTCCTGCTGCTTGCTTGGCCCTGCAGATGAGGACAGGATCGATCTCCGTAAATACGTATGCGGGAAGGGAAGGGATGGGGCTAAAAATGCCACGGAGGTAAAAGAGCTTTTTAAACTGAGGACGTTACTGGCACAAGAACAAATGGATGTGGCTATCAATAAACTTTGGCTAGAAATTCAAAATGTTTTCTCCTTGTCAAAGGTGGACGTTGCAGAGCAGCCTCCAGAGGGAGAATTGTAGAGGGGAAAATATTAACTGATATTTTAAAGTGAAGCTTGGGCAGTTTATAAAGAAATTAAATGACGTGGCTTCCTGTATTAGCAGCTAAGTGTGCTCAGCATCCACAAGGTCCCTTCTATATGCTCTATATACTTTAACCTTTGTTTAACATTATAATAATCTATATGATTAAGTATATGATTCAATAATATTACTTAATCATTACTTAATTGTGTAATTCCATCATTTTCTTTTTTAAGATCTTATGTTAATACAAGTGAAGCTGTGGGTACAGCAAACAGTCTAGGGTTTTCTGTCCCTTGTCTATCTTAAAATGAACCTTTAAGGGATCTCCAATGAAAGCTTTTTAGTTCAGAGAAGGGAGCCGGGGGCTGCTCCAGAAGAAGTCATGTTTGCGCAGGTGGGACATCCTCCTTGACTAAACTGGAAACTGGCCGGCATTAATTATTTTAGTGCCTATTTTATTACTAAGCTGCTACCAGTGATTGCATTTTGCATTAAGGATAGCAATACAGTAGGAGCAAAGAGAATTTTATGAAACCATGCTCTGTAATATAATTCAGTCCAGGTCTGAAGGCTGCCTTGCTCTTGCCTGATGCACTCCAGCAGGTAACGGTGATGTTAACTATCTCCATGAGGTTACTGCTCCGCCTCATCTTCTTGTGAGAAGAGAGTAAAATGTGCATGATGCATCTGCAACTTGTTATTTGGCTTGGATTTTGTTGTTGTTGTTGTGTTGAGTGTCTGGAGAATGCAGGTAAGGCTAAGAATACGGGAGCTCCCAGAGCACTAAGTGATGTGTTGGATCCGTGTTCCTTCCACTCTGTCCCCTTGGATGATCAGAGGCTGTGCCATGTGCAGGGCATGCAAAGGGGTGATGTTTTCATCTGAGCTTCGGGAAGAACTCATGTAAACTTCCATTCACAAGGTGATGCTTGCTGTGCACACCACTGCATGCACCTTGCTAAATGATTCATTCTGGTAATGTTCAGGAGTCTTTAAAAATGTCTGTTCTGCGTACGTGGTCGTTTGAAGGCGCTGGCCTCCATCGACGCGCAGCTGAATTGAGCGTTGCAGAGGCAGGTGACTGCAGGAGCAGCAGAGGGTCGTCCCTCCCTCTTGATAAGTTTGGCTATCAGTAGGTAACGTATTTTGGACTGACGCGCTGCTATTGATCCCTGCATTTAATAGAATAAAAACTGAAGCCAAGGGTACCCGAAAGGAGCACCGGGGCAGTATATTTTCTGAACTACAGGGCAGCACAGCCGTAAACTGTGACGTTGCCGGTTAACCGGGCAGAGTGACGCTCGTGGGAGAGACCCGGCGCGTGGCAGCGCGCGGCTCCGATCCCGATGCCGGCAGTTCATCTTCATTACGGGGCGGCAGCAAGCAGGCTCGGGTTCTGGCTGAGCTGTGGCCGGGCCATAATTAACCTCTTGAACCGGCTTTGTAACAGCATGTGCAATCAGCTGAGGTTATCAATTACAGTCACGCTCAATTGAGCGTTGCCCAAAGAGGGTTTCGCGCAGAGAGACGGAGATTATAATTTACTCATTTCCTCAGCGAGCAGCAAAAGTGCACGAGTCATTAACCAGTATCTAATTCATCGCTTTGTTATCACCCAGCTTTATTTTGTGCATTATGCAGCGAGGGTCACAGGCAGGTCTGTGTGTCAGTGCCACGTGTGTGTCCTTAGCCAGCCTCACAGCTGTAATTGTTGTCAGGAAACCTCAATTAGGGAATGCTCTGTATGGAGAAATCCACTATTTTTTTGCATGAGAGAACTGTAACTGTGTTTTGAGACTTTAATACGCCGGGTTTGTTTCATTTTGCTAGTGCTTGACTCCTTAGCCGGTGGAAAACTAGTTCAACTACTTTGGGGACTTCAGGGTCCATATAGGTGTTGTAGCATTTGAGCATAATATTGACTTGGAAAACAATATTTGAAGTTATGATCCTTTGAGTCTATTAATTATCCAGAGATAGAATTGATATTAGTACTCAGTGTCAAGACGCTGTAGCTACTTACTTCATATCCAACAAATTAAGGGTAAGCAAATAATACTCCTGCTTATTTTTTTATTGGTATGCCATAATGCATGAATATGTATACTCTTTTTAAATTAACTTTTTACATTTGTTTTTCCTGTAAGATACTTTATTCATCATAGAAATGAATGAGACTATCAGTCAAGGAGTGACCACTTTTTCTTAGCTTGATTGTTGCTGTCACCAGTGTTTTATGGAACTGGGAGAATTTCTCTTAAAAAATAGTTTTTCATTATTATTTGATGAATATAGACAGTAATTTCTCTGTCCACGCCTGCAATATCTTATGATAGAGAAAAAAATCCTATTACGTGTCTATAATACATAGAAGATTCTTAGCATGCAATCCAATAATTCTTATTCACTCGTTTCTCTTGTTACTACAGAAAATTTGATTTTAAAACCCACTTAAACAAATAAACACGGCATTACCGGAATATGTCATCTTTGAAAGGCAATAAATGTTCTTTCCTGTGTAAGACTTGTGAGTCTCTCGCATGTTATTGTCTTCACCTACAAATAACACTCATATGCCAGGCATAGGCAGTTGGTGTTTTCTTTAAACTGCTTCATCTTTTTACTTACTCCATTTTTGTTATGACTGGATTTGTAATGGGTAAAAGATAATTGGTTCCTACTTTTAATTATGGCTTGCCATGAGCAAACAAGAGGCCTTCAAGACACAATTTCTTTTCACAACTGGAGACCTGTGACCTGCAAATTTTATTTTATTTTATTATTTTTTTTTAAGAACTCCACATTTGGAATTCACTTTAAAAATACGTTTGCCTCCTCTGTGATATTAGGGCATCCATGGTGCGTGAATTCAAAGTTTTACCTTTTGTATTTCTTTTCTTTAGATTTGAGTCAGAATAGCTGCAGGTGATTTTCCTCTAGAGAAATTATTGATTTCTACCTAAAATGTAAGAAGAAAAACGCTTGAGAAGTAAAATTCAATTAACAAGTTTTGAATTAAAAGGATAGAAAATGATTGACTCTTCTTATAAAGGAGAATTTAATGATGTAGGGTTTGTTTTCATACTCCGTCTCTGCAGTAGTTTGCTGCTGTCTTTGAGGTGGTCTTTATAACTTCAGTTCTTTCCTCTTTGTCTCTTGTGGGAAAGTATCCAGCAATTTGCATGATAATGGGAGGGATATATTGGGAATAAGGCGATGCTGGAGAAATGAGGTTTTCTTTTAAAGCAGTCACATTGGGCCTGTGGCTACATGATTTGTCTTGGACAACTGTTGTTTTTAAAGTCAGTGAAAGGAAATCAGTACTTCTTCATTTAAATATTATATGTACAGCAAAAATTGGAGGTCTGTACGCAGACATTCACAGAAGATTACCATCAGCAACCACCGGTGCACAGCGTCACCCAGATTGTCACCCTAAATCTTTGACATCAATTTAAAAAGTTTGTTATACCCAGAAGCATCTTTTCCCTCTCTACTTTTCTCTTTCTAGGGTGAGCTTGGGCAAAGGAATGACTTGATGTCTTTTACTAAATCAATTAAGAGTTACTTGTATAGTAATTTAAGATGCAATGTTAAAATAAGTGTTATCTCTATCAAATACATCTGCACTTAGCTAGTATCTCCATAATACGCATATAAACTTCTCAATTTCTTTTTTAGCTGGTATCCACTCTGTATCAAATCTGGCGTGAATGGGATTCTTTAATGTGCTGCTTATTTCTCTTGTTCCCATATCTTAATTGAGAAAGGGGAAGAGTTTTCCCCACGAGTATAAATTTATAAAATACAAACCAATCTTCCATATTTGAACAGTATTTTCGGTATCACAGTTCTGCTCCATTCAAGCTACGTGAATTAAAAAACCTGTCAGCCTAATTTTTGGAAGCATTGAACATTATGAAGGCTGTAAAAATCAATAGGAATTTAACACATCTGAAGATCAGATCATCTAATAATAGAATCTTGTTTCTTGCATTTGGGAACCTAAAGTTTCTTTACATCATTTCAGACTCTTAAAGTTCATTTCTTCCCTCATTCTGAGGGTGATTTATGGCTTCTGTGTTATAGATCAAATAGTTTCAAACTTGCTGCACCTCCTCTAGCATTGCTATCACTTACGGCTTGACTGCTCAAAATAAATGCGAGCGAAGATGAATGGGCATCAATATGAGAACTCTCCATTGGACTCACCCACAGGTATCCAGAACTTTCCAGCTCTGAAAGTTTAATGAATGTTTATTGTGCTCCGGATAGCAAATCTGAAAGGTCAAATGAAAACCAGAAATGTTATTTCCCTCCTTTTTACTGATTTTCATCCCTGTGCCACCACTGGAGTAAAAGAAAATTTGCATCCAAAAATTCCTGAGCAATACTGCGGTTTTGAGCTGTAGGAGCAACCTGCAGCCAACTTTTTCCAAAAAAGCTTCACTGGTCTTAGTGCCATGGTGTTGAATAAATGAAGAAGAAGATAAACTCAAACATCTGTATTTCTTCAACACTTACAATTCAGTACTGACAGGAGGTCTTATTCCATATTCTTGTGGTTTTACTACGCTGAGACCTGTATAGTTAGTAAATGATGGTCCCCACCATCGAACTGCTTATGCTTTCAAAAGGTGCGGGAAGACAGTACTACTTTAATGTTACATATATGCGTTCAAAAACCGTGTAGAGCTTAAAAATTCTTCCAGCAGCTTCTGCTGCTATAAAGGTAACAGATATGGAGTGCAAGATGCCCATAAGTTCTCTGATTATTCCCCTGTGTTCCTGTGTCCCATAACTGGTGTCGGAGGTTAAAGGCGCGATTTAGTGCGCTGCTCATCACGCCGTCCATAGCAAATTGCCTGCCGGCGAGACGCAGCATCTCATCATCTGCAACACAGGCTGGAAATATGTTGGATCTGCCTGTCTCTCCTAGAGTAAAACGAGCATATCTTAAAGCATCCTTAACCTGACCGTGGTCAGGTATCAGTACTGTTCATCTCCTCTTTTCTGGTGAATGTTTGGTCTGTTTTAAGCAGTTCTTTGGCTGTCCGTATCCCAGATAATGGCTTCACTGGACATTTTGGATAGTGGGAGTTATTCATGTTCTTAATTATCTTGCTTAATCTTAGGCTTACGTGTTAGTAAATATCAGTGGGAGAAATAAGTATATACCTTGACATTTCATGGTTTCACCTCTTCACTGTATTTCCACTGCATGTAGTAGAGGAAAATTTTTCCAAGTAAGCGGGCTCCATTTTTCCTATATTCAGGTAGTTCATGCATATGGGGAACACATGCAAGCAGGAGGAGGATCCCTGTATGCTTAGGTGCTCAATTTTAGCTACTGCGAAGTTGTTTCCTGATTTGTGTGGATTTTTTTGTAAAGGATTTCGAGATACAGTTATTTGCAAGTAATGATTTTAACCTAAAAGAAGCTGCTGGATAACAGAAGTATGTTGCTTCACTTGTCTTGATGTCTTGATATTGTTGCAAGGAGTAACCCAAACGAAGGTATTTTAGCGCATTATTGCCAAATTGAGTGTAACGACCAAGTTGGTGGGTCGGTGCTGTAGGCTGCTGCAGAAAAGGCTCCCCGTTCTCCCTGCAAAGATGCTGAAAGCAGAAATATGTTACGGCCTTATACGAGGGTGACTGTTTCTTTCCTCTCTGTACTGAATTGTGCTGAGAAACATGTATAAGAAAGCTGTGATAATGAGCAGTACAGTAGAGAGAGGTGATTTATGATACCTGTTCCTGACAGCTATAGTGCTGAGATTCCCAGGGTATCTGATCACTGCATTAGCATGCTGACAGCTCAGCATTTAGGACATTATGGTAATTTATCCTGCATATGCTGTCACCTGCACTGTCAGAGTTTCTTTTTAATGATGGTATAACTATTTTGTTTGTTTGTACTGCATTCTTTTCATTTGGCTAATGCCTTCTCATTAGATTGCACCTAGTAAATGAGAGTAATTAAGTGTTTCCTATAGCTCAGATGCAATGATTAAGTTGCAGAGTTGGTGCTGATTATGTTTTGTCATTTATCTCTATTAATCTGAGAATAATCCAGATGATGAACACATGTAATTTTTTTTGCTAATGTTCAATAGATGAAATTTATAGCTTCTCAATGGAGCCAAACAGTAAGTGTGTGTTTATATATAAATAGTAAGTTATTGTACTTGTATCTGGGTTAAATAAACATAGAATTATCTGCACAACTAAGGAAAAACTAAATGTCTACTGAATATAGAGGCTTTTATCTTTTAAAAATCAGTTTTAAATGTCTAAAATGACATGTCTAAATTCATATCCAATTTATAACTTACAATTGAGTATTTCTTTTTATTCTGCTTTCTCAAACATCTTCAAAAATGTAGAGGTATTTTTGAGGGTTTAGCTATAGCTGTTGTCCATATCTCTTTGATTCTAGAATATAAAACCCATCTCTCCTAGCAGAATATAATTTTAGTGTGAACACAGTGTAGATAAAGATTGAAGGAAAAAACTCTTGAGCTTATTTCTATATACCGACTTTCAATAAAAAAAAAAAAGAAGTTAATGCAGTAATGAAGGCAACACTAAATTTTGGGAGTGCCCGGAGTTGTATGATCATGTTGCTTAGTTTCCCTGTCTCTATAAACTTCATAGCACGTTACACTTTTTTCTTTTCTTTTTTTCTAAATACATAATAAAAGTAGTGCTGGAATTTGATGCTGCTTTTGTACCCAAGTCTGGTTGGTTTCAAAAGTAGCAACTTTTGTGTGTCTCCAGTTACTAAATGTATTTTTTGAAATGTTGAATTTTCAGTTGATGGTGAAGGGAAGTCTTAAGTGGTTTGTTTTTGTGTGCTAAATATGATGATATATTTAAGTAAATAAGGAAGGAACAATTTTCTAACTTACACTGCATATTACTGCCTAATGTAGCAATGTTGTCTTTATTGTCTGAAACTCTATTACATTCTGACAACTGTCATTTAATAACTTGGAGCTGCTGACACAGGCTTTTGCTTTCAAGCTTTGTTGGGTTTTGTACTTTAAAGTAGGCTTATTTTTTCCCAAACATATGATTAAATTTAGATTTAATTGGTACCTCTGATTAAGACAACCGTGTTGCCTTAATGCTTCTCATTGAAGTAGTTGTGCGTCGCTCTTGGTCTGATTCCGTGTTTACCTCCTACCCACTGACATTGCCATCGCGTTTCAGACCTAGCGGCTTTTGCCGTTGCGGAGCAGAACCTCAAAGCCCTGTTTTGTGCCCAGAATGACTCTCCTGCTGGGGATGGCGGCCGGTGAGCAGCGCCATTCCCAGCTGTCACTTGTCCTTGTCTGGAGGGGCTGCCCCTCTCCTGGCCGACGCGGGGGCTTGCGGGCTCTGCGGCCGCAGGGGACACGCGGCCTGAGAGGACAGCGATGGAGCGCGGGGTGATCCGCTAATCCACAAATGTAACTTCTGTTTGGTCTGCACAACCTGGGGTCAAACCCGAAGCTCTTCAAGCGTTCAGATTTCATCATTTTCATACAGAGAAATCTGCTACAAAGCTGAAGAAATCGCTGGCTTGAAATATATGTTAATCGGCTCAAATTGGTGGTCATTAGCGTTGCTGGTTTTCTTTCTCTGAGGCCAAGCCTACGTGCCTCTGCCTTCTTGATGGAAAAGCAAATACCCCGTTCTGTTTCTGTGGGTCAGTTCTGGAGGAGCTGCTTAAAACCCCGTGTCCTCAATCCTGTTATCTTTTCTCTTGGGTGGCTCCGGGAAGCAGCGGAAGCGCCGGCGATGGCTGCTGGGCTTTCATTTCTTTGTGACTGGTAAATGAAACACATGCAGCCTCACCAAACTACATGACTAATGACAACCTCCAGTGGCTCCTGCAATCAAAGATTAATTTGCTTTATCAAGTTTAAAGAATAGTAGGCGATAAATCATGTCAAAAAGAAATAATCAGTGGCAGGCTGATGTTCTTTGCACAGTGGAGGACAGGTGCAATAGAGGATTCATCTGCCATAGACCGTTAATTTTGTTCTCACACGGTTGTGTTAATCTTAATTTTTATTTAGTTGATTTTTGAGTCAGACAGCACGCATTGTCAAGCCCAACTAATATTTTTCTCTAAAATATGTTTATCTCCCAAATTAAATACTTGTTTAGACTGCCTCACTTGGCATCAAAATATTTTCAACCTTAATTCCAGTAATAATAAATAGATTTCAGTCCCTTTTTTGGTGTCGTCTTGGAGGACAATTTAATGTAGACAGGTATAAAAATGCACAGTATGTATCTGTGAGCAATAATAATAATTTTGTTTTCTTCCTGTTGACTCCTGCTTAGCTAAATCTCCACTTTTATTCAATCTGTGAGAGAAGTACAGTGTTGGTCTTAAAGCTGCTGCACTGCAGTGGTTCTCCTGGGTGTTAAATACATACTAAGAACCTCTCAAGCAGAAAAACAATGATGCTGGACAGCTAAGGCCTGATACCACTGTACTTGGTACCATCTACGCTTATAACAAAGGTGGGCAGCTAATACCACAGTGTAGGAAGAGCTGAACGTGTTGCAGGATGGAGTTCCCAATGGTTCACGCTTAGTCAAGTGGCTCAGAGTCAGCATCTCTGTCTCCTCGGTAGGCAGTGAAGAGAATTGATCCCCAAAAAGCTAGATTTTTTTCTTTAAAACACAAAATTAAGTCAACATCAAATGGGTAAGGCTATCTGTAGTGCTTCATTACAGCTTTCAGTATAGTATTGCATTATGTAGCATGGCTCTGACTCTAACCTACGTTTAAAGATGGCTTAGGTTATACCAAAAAAAAGGATTGCAGTTTATTCTGTACAAAAAAATACCGATAGCATCTGCCAGCTTAGCACTTTGACTACACTGTTGATTGCTGACTATTTTCAGTGTAATTTTCAGTTTAAACCTTGTTCCAATAATGCGTTTGGCAACAATTTCTTTTTTTTTTTTTTTTTTCTTCATTTGGAAAAATCCTGGCAAAGGAATGATGCAGATTCTGTAAGCCTCGGTAATGCATGGAAGTGATGGGATATATTTATAATAATATGTGAGCCCTCTAGTGGCATTTTCTATGATGGAAGCTCAGATAGCTGCTGGGTCGTGCGCTGCAGTGAGTGTTTAGATGGGATATCTAACAGGGAAACAGAAGAACTGCCCGTGACAACAGTCTGGAGAGGCGACCAGCCTGCGAGCTGCCCCGGGGTGCAGGACACCAGCTGCTCGTCCAGCTCTCGGCACAGTTGCCAGGGAGGCAGTGAATATTCCTGTACCTGTGGAGCTGCATTTTTCAAGAGGAAAAAAAGGTATAACTTGGACCCAGCTCTAGCAGCGAGGTCCTACCTCAGCAGTAAACGGGTTCATTGGAATCTAACTGTCCCCATTTGAGAACACCATGTTTAGACTAAAAGATGCAAAAGTTATATAGTGTAAAGATTAAAAGACTGAAAAAAAAGAAAACCTTTTAATTGAGTTGTTTTGCACATAGGCTATATTTGGAAAAAATAGGCTTCAAGTAAGCTGTTAGCAGGTTAATGCAACTTCTGGGTGTACGTATGCTACAGGCAATATTCTCAAATGTGGCTTCATTAGAGTGTCAGCGTTAACAACCTCCCTTCCCTTCTCCTGAATTTGTATGCCACAATCCCAGTGCTTGGAAAGCCGCAGCAGTCCGAGGGAGGTGGGTTTGTGTCATGTTGCATTAACGGATACTGTGGCACCGGTGCCGCTTGCAGCCCTGTCCCGGCTTGGGCTCTGGCGCTCGGGCCCTTCCCTCGGTCCTGCTGAGGCAGCAGCCCGGGAGAGGCCGGCAGGGCCGGCGGGCGGCCCCGGAGCCCAGCTCCACCGCTCGCTGACCTGCCCGCTCTGCCCGGCCTCGTGGTGCTCTCGAGAGCGCTGAAGAATCCAGTGACGCTCCTGCAATCCCGTTGTAACACTCTGGGGATGCCAGGAAGATGGAAATGCAGCCAGCCAGGGGGGTAGGGTTAAAGCCCATTTCAGAGCAAAAACTTAACTATATTGGAGTTAGCATCAGTGATTAAAAATTTGGAGCAGGTAAAATACAACTACTTTAAAAGCAAATGTCATGACAGGATATCCCAGAATCCCAGGATGGCTGAGGCTGGAAAGGGTCGGTCATCTGGAGATCACCTGCTCGGGAACCCCTGCTCGCAATGGGAGCAATGGGGCAGGTAGCCCAGGACAGTGTCAAGTTGGGGTTTAGGTATCTCGAGGGATGGAGATTTCTTACCCATTCTTGCAAGCTACTTCAGTGCACGGTCACCCACCCAGGAGCAAAGGTTTTAATATGTATAAGTGAAATTTCTTCTGTTTAAATTTGTGCCCATTGCGGCTCTTTTCACCGGGTAGCATTGAGAAGAGTCTGGCATCATCTTCACTTCTGGACCCAGCTCTCCTGATGTCTCACCAGTGAGTCAAATCCAGGCTTCTTTTTAACATATCAGCAACTCTAGGAGTAGATTTTGGGGGGCAAGAGGAGGAAAGAAGCCGTGCCTGTATTGTGGGCCAGAATCTCAATGAATAGTCCTGCCTTTCAGAGATGCAGGCTCATTGAGAACAGAGCAGTCTAGACAAGCTGGTTGGAAACAAAACAAATTTTTTATTTCTAATCTGAAGTTCTGTAACTAAAATGTCAGAATTAAGAGATTTTAAAAATGACTTTGAAGAGTTCTTGTGAATATATCCTATCACAGAAGCACCTGGGAGAATTTTCTAGCTGTCTTCAAGTTGATAACAGATGGGGGAAGCTCCATAATAAATAGTTGTGAGGAAACTTTTTGTTTCCGCATATTGTGCCAAAAGCCTGAATAGGGATTTGGGTGAGAGAAGAAGAGGATAAATGTTTTGTGGTGACTTAGTGCAACACCTTACAGCCAAAACTATCTAAAACTTAAACTTAAAACTTCTCATAAAAGGAAAAAAGCAAAGTTGAGAGCTGGATCCCAGCTGAAGTGGTGAGTTTGTCTTTTCACAGTATCTAGTGTCTCCCTTTGAACCACCTGGCTTCATTAGTTTGTGTTTAAAAAGGATAGCAGGTTCTGCCAACATGAATGCTGAAAGCAGCATTAACTCATTTTGTATGTGGGTTGCTTGAACTAGGATTTTTTTCTTATAAAGACAGTATTTCAGTTAAGACAGAAATGCAAACAAACAGTTTCTGCATGATGCCTAGTTCAGAGTTCAGCTCAGCTGTGGTAGGTTTTATATGGGCTCAAAAAGGGGGACCTTGTGTGCTTATGGAGCAAAAGAAAATAGATAGTAGTGTTGTCCTGGTAGGATCTGTGCCACATACTGGGATCTGTTCTGAGGGTATTCTTCTAAGAGTTAATTGCATGATTCAATTGCTGATAGAGAGACAGAGTGTTGCCTTTTTTTCTGCCACTTACCAGTCTTCTAGAGCACGGATTAAAAATAACACTATTTTGGGTTCCTGTTGCACATGGGCTTTATCTGTATCTTCTTTGTCGGAGCACTCTGTGGTTGGCATCAATTTGGATCGGGAGAGCGGCAGTCGGGCAGGCCACGAGGAAGGCTCCGTATTATTTCTCCAGAGCATTCTCACTGCTCACGAGTTGTTTCTTGAGGCATGGAGCTCTATTGAGAAAGAAGTCTTTCGGGAGCAGAAGTTTTATTTCTGAAACTTTTTTTTTATACCAATTTAAGTATTAAATAATTTATATTGCTATTATGTTAAGCACAAAACAGCACAAGTTATCACAAGATGTTTAGAAAAATCTGATTTTGAATCCAATTTTGTTTATAATTTTATTTTTTGTCATTTAATATTAAAATAATATGCCCAAGATCTGATCTCTTTAATAACAGCAAGAGTACCTCGTTGGGTGTGCTCTCCGTTATAGAGGTACCTTCCAGGGTACCCATTCACTTTAATAACCAGGTTCATTCTAATTTGCTGAATATCGATAACACTTGGAATATCATTAATTTTGCTTTTTAGATAGTCATCTAAATGTATGTGCTGTTGCAGCTAAAAATTAATTTTGCAATATGCCTTCTTAAGATAAGCATGAGTCAGCACCAGCTCGCACCCCTCGCTCGAGTGCTTTGCTCCTAAAGTGCTTCGGGTTCTTCGATTATAGACTCGGAGCCCTGTTTGGCAGTGTTCTGTTATGTATCATGTTCGCACAGATTTGATTATCTTGTTTGCTTAAGAGGTCAGCAAAACGTACCAAAATATTGCTCTGTATATTATTAAAGGCCATTACTATCAGTCATGCTGTAAACTGATTGCATTAGGTGAGGAGCCGCCTGCACCGCGTGGATGATCTGGCCACACTTCCAACCCCAGCAAGCGGGCCTCGGCGTTGCCTCCCTGACTTGCCGTGTAAGGTGCTTTTTTCTGTGTTCAGCCTCGAGTGACTAAATGACGTTGGATGTGATGGCCGTTTTTGGTTTATTCTGGAGTTTGCCCTCTTTTCCCCAGTCTCCGTTTCTCCAAGCAGAGGAAAGGGTAGGATCTATTCTTACCTCTAGAGGCCTTGAGGGTGTCCCCCTTCACTGCAGAAGCCTTGAACACTCCTTGGATTCCTTAATTCACAGAGTACTTANGAAAGGGTAGGATCTATTCTTACCTCTACAGGCCTTGAGGGTGTCTCCCTTCACTGCAGAAGCCTTGAACACCCCTTGGATTCCTTAATTTACAGAGTACTTNGAGTGACTAAATGACATGTTGGATGCGATGGCCGTTTTTGGTTTATTCTGGAGTTTGCCCTCTTTTCCCCAGTCTCCGTTTCTCCAAGCAGAGGAAAGGGTAGGATCTATTCTTACCTCTAGAGGCCTTGAGGGTGTCCCCCTTCACTGCAGAAGCCTTGAACACTCCTTGGATTCCTTAATTCACAGAGTACTTAACACTCCTAATTTGGCTACATTTATGTTGACTTAATTTTAACACGAGCTTGAGAGTTACAACTTTCTCTTCAAAATGCACCTCTCAGATACCTCCTGTGCTACTAGTTCAGGCCGTGCCCCTCCTTTCCCCTAAGCTCTTTTCCAGTGCTCAGTGTTTCACCTTGAAAATTCTTGGGTGAAATCAGTTGTTGTTGAATTCAGTATCTGAGTGTCACTCTATTTCTGTATTGAAATATCTCTGCAACTTCTCTTGAAGCAAACTGTTATTTCTAAGAGTCCTGTTAAATTCCCTCTCTATTCTTAACAGTGTTTTCTGAGAATCCTGTTATGCAAAGGAAACCTCCTGGTGCAGATATAGCTACTCTTTTGCTTTTTATTCTGTGCCATCTTAAAATTGCACCTCTATTTGATCTTCGCAAGTAGATAAGCTAATCTGAGTGTGGCAACCACAGGCTCTGCTTTGGGTGCTTGGCTGGCTAAACCTCCTTTTTGTCTACTTTAAATATTGAAAGTCTTTGCCTCTGTACGCTTAGACACTGATTCCACGTGCAAAATACAAGAAAATACATATTACTACAGTAAACCTTCAGCTAACTTAGCGAAGGGGAACACAGAAGCATCTGAAAACCGTTTGCACATCTCATTTTGCATGGAGCGGTGCTCGGCGAGGCTGGAGGAGCTGCCCCTCCGCATCCCTGCTCTGCGTGACGGATAGCCGGGTGCTGGGAGCCTGGCGAGCCGTCCGCGGGTTGCTGTCCACCGAATGAATAGCAGCGTTTTTANAAATATTGAAAGTCTTTGCCTCTGTGTGCTTAGACACTGATTCCACGTGCAAAATACAAGAAAATACATATCACTACAGTAAACCTTCAGCTAACTTAGCGAAGGGGAACACAGAAGCGTCTGAAAACCGTTTGCACATCTCATTTTGCATGGAGCGGTGCTCGGCGAGGCTGGAGGAGCTGCCCCTCCGCATCCCCGCTCTGCGTGACGGATAGCCGGGTGCTGGGAGCCGGGCGGCACCTCTGCTGACGGCTGTCCGCGGGTTGCTGTCCACAGAATGAATAGCGGCGTTTTTATTTATTAGAGGGCAGTTATGGGTTGTTTTCCTGCTCAATTAAACAGCTGAGATGTTGGAACTGCAGCAGTGAGAAAAAGTTGTGGGAGCAAAGCACTAGCAAAGCCCCAAATGTTACTAAAATAACAGTAAATGAAGGAAATTTCTATTAGGGCTAAACATGTGAAATTTTGGTGTATGATGACGTAGGGACAATTAAAAAGAATGTGATGCTTCAGCTAATGATTTACAAGGCAGTCGCATTGGAAGGAACAAATGTTTGAAAATACTTCAGCACATCAGTCTAAAAATAATACAGTACAGTGGTAAAAGGCAGTAAAATGCACCTCAGCATTTTGTGCAGATTAGCTAGAATTGCTAGGCCAGCTGCAGTAAGAAAAAATATTTAAGAGCAGTGTAATGAGCTTAATAGATTCATGTGGATCTTAAGCATTTCTTGGAGAGATGCATGGTAAAATAAGACTGCAGGGCTTTTTTTTCTTTCAAAAAAGATATTTTTACAACAAAAAAGCCTAACCTCTGTTGCTTAATTAAAAATACAAATCCTTTTGGTGGAAGGTGGTAAGAGTATTGTTTTGTATTACAATACTTGAGGTTATTATTGCAAACCCTAAGGAATGTTTAGACTTAAGAGTGCAAGGTTTTTATCATGCAAAAATTGAAAAATTTTGATCTCTTTTTCCTCAAGGTAGTGTGGAGGACATAACTAAAAATGCATTTTATTTAAAATACTTTGCATCTGAACTGCCAAGCCCCTTGTTGTGTTATATTTTATGTTCGCTTGCATAGATCTGTAGCAAAGCCTTGAAAAAGTTCCCTTTGTTTAATCTTAAATGTATCCCCTGTTTCATGCCTGGCTGTTTAATAAAAGGTCAGATTTTACTTATGTGGTTAAATAGAACATAAATACAGACATTTCACATGATGTACCATGTAAATGTAAGCCTTTGTAGTTACAAGTTTTTGTAGCTGGAGAATTGTTTTAAAAGGCATGTAATTTATTAGCTATCAGTATCTGCTTTATTGCCTTGCCGCGCTGCAGTAATAAATAAAAGAAAGTGAGCTGATTTTACAAATGGCACACAAGGTGCACATTTTGTGAAAAAAAGTCTTTTTTTAAAGAATTGGCATTAAATCCTTTTTTTGTGATGACAAAGAGGCTAAGAGTGCAAACTGTATTTTCTGTTTATCGAAAACAGAGTCTCTTTTTCTCGAGGGCATTTTTTCCTATGATCATCAAGGGATTTCAAAAGCAATAAAGTGTGGAATCATTGTTCGACTTGAACAGTATTAAAACTTAGGTTTTAATTTCAGTGAAGTAATAAGATTTGAACCTGTCTCACATTACAGCACTGTAAGGCATTTAGCAATTGTATTTTAAAGGAGGTTTTTAAAATGCAGCTCACTTGTAAGCTAACTGTCTGTCTAGTAATTAATAGTTTCTCTTCAGCAGAGGCTGTTGTGAATCAGCCTAAGAAATCTCAGTTTTGTTAATAACAAATTAAGATAATTGTAAGGTTGTTAATTCCTAATTAGTTTAAACCTACAGTCTTTTTTTTCCCCCTTTCTGGGACTGATTTTCCAATGCAGATAAAGCAGGGATTAGGGGCTTCAGCCTGATTTTTTCCCCTTAAAGCTCCCCAGAACCGGTTCCACAGTTGCATGCAGATGTCAGGGAACTTTATTCCCTGGTTAAGAACCCACTTTAGCTTCCTGCTAAGAACCTACAAAGCAGCTAATCTGTAAACACACTTTAAATCATTAAAGCTAATGACTCGTACAGAACGAGGTGACTCCGGCAGCGCTAATTCTTGCGGCGCTCACGTGTTGAACGCGAGCGCCGGCTCCCGCCATGGCCCCTCTTTGCCAAACGGTGCAAAATGCAAATGTCTCTGCAGGCCGTTTGTCACGGGGGCTCACGAGGTGGCAGGGAGCAGGGTAAATTGTAGCCGGGAATAATCAGGGATGCTTTGGGAGGAGGGCAAGTTTATTCCGGGTGCACATTCAAGGCAGCCCCCCACGTTTAACATGTGAGCGGTGAGCTATGACCTTCCCTGATGATTTCGAGCGGTAACTGCCTCCATTAGCCATCAGGTTTGTTTCTTTATTTTAGTAGATGGCCCAGACTGTAAATATTAGAGGACCTAAAATAAATCAACATATTATCCTAAGGATACAAAACGTAAGAGCTATTTGTGGTTAGGAACCTTTGACAGATAGTTTGGATGAGGCAGATGATTGCCCGCCTCTCGTATCTGGCTCCCATTGCTGTGCCTGCAGGCAGTTTAGTGTTATAGTTGTATATTGATGTCAGGGTTACTACTGAGTGGCTAGCAATGACAGATGTCTATAATTACAGGCAATGCTCCCAGTATTTCAGAAGAGGCAGCCTATGTTGAACAATTATCTTATTTCTGGCTTGCCAAAGAGGCTTGTTCAAATTGCTGGTATTAGCTGCGGTGGCTGTAACACCTCTCCTTATGCCGTGGGATAAACGTGCAAAAAGCCCTCTGATCTACAGCCCGAGCGCAGCGCCGTGCCGAAAATATGGGATGTGGCGAAATTTCATCTGCTTCGGGCCGGGGACTGAGAGGTGCTCGATACCTGCAGCTACGCTGAGGTCGCTAGCAAAAGCAATGTGATAGCTTTAGGAATAGAAATTTTAGAAAAATAATAAATAGCTATGATTTTTATTGCTTGTTTTTAAGGGTAAACTAATGTTGATGTTAAAGGATTTTAAATGTTGAAGCTGATTGCGTGTAAGCACACAGAGCGGGCCACTTGCTTAGATACAATTAAGCAAGTGAGTAGAATTAGGCTGGACATTTTCACTAGTTGCACTGGTGGGCCAGGGTGTTGATTACTGCTGCTCACGTACTTCGTGCTTCTCCTCCAGACTTCTGACCGGCACAAATCTCTTCTTGCATGGTAAACTGTAAAGTACCGGCGCCTTTCAGTCACGAGAGGGTTTTGCAGCAACGTTTGGTTTCTGGTTAAATACTGTCTGCATATCTGGCTTGAATCTCTGCAGTGCAGTGCACTGCTCTGATGGTCTGAAGGAAAATAGAGAGCAGAACCAGGCTTTGAAAACCCCCCAAATCTTCCACGTGTTGTTCTGAAACTAATAACTATTAACAGTATTCTCAATTTTAACTTTAACACCTGGAAGAAAGGAAAAGTGACGGTAGAATTAAAAATCTCTAAGTGCTTTGCAAAAATAATAGTCTTAGCAAGACACTTAAAGCTAAGCACGTAGTTAACAGTTGGCTGAAGACCAAGCAGATAAACTGGCGTTTCAGAGAGCATTTCTTGGGCTGCATCAGTAATAAGAGCAACTAGTGCATAGCAAGGTCACCAGAATTGTAAATCTTGCTCTGAAGATTATCAGAAAACTGGATAATGGAAGAAGTGAAAGAAAGCTGCAGAGAAAGTCATTGAAATAACGAGCTGGAATTTCCATTTAAGAAGAGGTTTCTTGCTGGCGTTGCACAGGCTGGATGAAAGGTAGGGAGTTAATCACCCCGCGACCCGGCGAAACCTCCTCCTTCCCTGAGCTCCTGGGCAAGGCCGGGCAAGAGCGGCCTGGCAAGGAGCCTGCGAGGGAACAGGTCATTACTCTTCGCAGCTGGACTTGTGGTAACAGAATATTTCATCAGAGAAGCCGGGAAATAAGCTCCCTCCTGGCGGCTGTGAGCCAGGCGCACAGCCCGCGTACCCTGCAACAGCGCGCGGAGCTGCAGCAGCGCTGCCCTAGCATTAGCTGTCGGTAATTGTAAACATTACTTCATAGGTTTCTTTCCACTGTGAAAACCCTCCTGCAGTATTTTGATTAAACTAGATTTGTTGGTGGAGCAGGAGATAACGTATCATTCATATATTTGGCGTACTCACTGCTTACTAACTCACGTAGCAAAGAAGGGGAGGTCGGCCTGCTTTGCCTGCAGTGCAGAGCCCACCCTCATCTTGGCATCGAGGATCCTGCCTGAAGATACTTGAGGCACTTCTAAAGACCTATTTCATATATACATATTCCTATTTTTTTTCATTTTGTGCTTTGGACTTAGACTGTAAAGGAGTTGGAAGATCTTTCTTTTGTAACACATCTGGTGAAGAATGGAGATTTTGTGAATGGCTCTGTTAAGAGCAGGAGAGAAAAAATAAGGCTTTTTCAACCCTTAATTTGGTCCTGAAATAGAAGCGAGTTCATCTGGTGCCTTAATCTACTAATTAGAGGAATTGGTTCAGATTTTCAGAAGTTGTGTACGGGACTTGGAAGCTTATGTTCCTCTGCATATAGCCCAGCTTTACACAGTAAAATTCGAAATACCTGATTTTTGGTTTCAAAATCAACAGAAGTTAGTAAACACCTCCTGGCACTTCATCCCCTGAAGGAAACCCTGGGTTAATATGGGGTATTAGTGGGTGCCGTAGAGAGGAGCTGCTCACAGAGGCGGGTGGCAGCTGCAGAGGGTCCTGCCGTGGCCCTTCCCCAAGCCCCCGCGCGAGTCCCTGGCAGACCGGCCTCTCCAGGCCCTGCCCAGCCTCGTCAGGGTGGGATAGATATGGTTAAAGGCTGCGTTTGCCCTCGCTGTTCATGACAAAATACTTTAATGTTGCGTTCTCCGCAGCAAGGCCTGGAGAGCTTCAAGGAAGTTATAATATCTTAAACGTTTACGCGGTGCCTGCGGGTAATAACTTCACTGTAATTTTCTGAAGATTCATTATCCCGACTCTTAATTCATTATAATGGCCTTTATGAAATATATAGAAATCAACGTTTCCTTGTGTTTTCTTATTTGCACAGTGTGAGAGATTCATTGCTCTGTTTTAATTTGTTTCATGGGGTGCGTTTGAGTGCATTCCATACAGTGCCGTTATTGAATTTCTGTGACTGTCATTATATAGCCATACAACCTTTAGGAACTCATATTCTGGGCTTCCCAGTTCTGTCATCTGCTTCACATTTAAGAATTGACATAATTAGCTGCTTCGGAGTCACAAAGATAGCACCAGAAAAAGAAAACCTCAAAGAGCAGAGTCAAGTCAAACGCGTCTAGGGCCAAAGAGCACAGGAAGTCAAGGAGATAAAGTTTCAAGGTGATTATTGTATTATTTCTCCGTTTCCTTTAAACTGTTTTTACATATGAGTGATTTGCTTCATAAAACGTTGCTTCCACAGTTTTATCTTTTCTTCTGCATTGCAGCAGGTAGTCGGCCAGTTGAGCGCTGTGATTTGAATGCCCGATAAATCTGCCCTGTCGGCGCTGCCCGGGCAGCCGAGCGCATGAACCTGCTGCCTTCCTTCGTGCCATCAGTCTGTGCACGTAGCTTCAGTGGTGCAAATGGGGCAGGAGGGGAAAAATATCCAGGGTTCCTTCTTTTCTGTTGCCCTCATGCTTACTTTAATATCTTTGAAATAGTTATTGTTACTATTTCAGGTGCTTTGCTGGTCTCTTCTTTCCCTTCACTACCATGACCACTGTCACCCTTGAATATTGCACTGTCGCCTGCTTATAGGCTCAAATAACAGTATCAGAGCTGGTTTTAAGCACCTTGAGTCTGTATTTGGACTACCAAAGATCATCTAGTATCGTTGCCCGCTGTCACCACTGCCACAGATTGTCATTGTCATTGCTAACCGATCCCGGAACGAGCCGGTGACGACGGTGATGCCGTATTTTAGTGATCCGAAGCCCCCATTCCATGGTGATGTCAGACGGCGCCCGCGCGGCGCTCCAGATTGATGCCGGGCTTGTATTGGAAGCTGTGAATCCTCCCGCGGTGGGGATTGGGGAGCGATTGTGTAAAGGTTTTACAAAAGTCTCAATCTGCCGCTTTCCTGCTGCAGGTTAATCATTCTCCCCCTCGCTGCGGGGCTCGAGGGGAGCTCGAGGTGCCCCACGCGACACCCCGGGCTCCTGCCACCACCAGCTCCGGGAGGGAGCCCAGCTCCGCTTGAAATCACTTCCCAGGCCCCTCCGCAGCCTTTTATAACCTCTCTCAATATTTCTCTGCACCTTTCGAGTGCATAACACTCGATCTGCTTTTGTTGAAGTGGTTTTCATTATTATACATCCAAAATGCCTTATTAATTTTTTATAGTGCTTAAAAGTCTAAGGGCTTTTCGGTGCTCTGGTGGGAGGTGGGGGGCGGTTGCTTTTCTATTTTATATAGCCAGTGTTTTGGTTTTCAGAATGATTTTGAAGCTGGTGTTTACAGTATCGTGTTTATTCTTGCTGGTGCTGTCCCTTTACAAAGTGGGCAGCAGTTTTTAATACAGGCACTGGATTCATGCTGACTTAAAATGACCCTGTCACATGCGAGAACAAATCAGATTGTTGCTGTTAATGAGCTTTTCAATTTACTATTCAGTGGATCAGATAAGTGGATTTAAGAGGTAATGATCCTGCTTAGCACTCAAGCGGGGCTGTCAGATCCTGGTAGTTGTGGGAAATCCCGAGGGACAAAAGCGTTGACACAGTTCTTGATGGGATAATGGGAATCAAAGCTAATGGATGATAAAAGGAGGAGTAAGAGTTACAAGGATAATTGTGGATTAAAGCACTGCTCTTTGTCAACACTGGCTGCTGTTTTAGTATTTTATTCGTTAAACTCTGATGTGGCGAGAGCCGCGTTTGACAACAGAGCCCAGCGCTGCACAGCGTTCGCCCCCTTCCTCCCCCTCCCTGCCTGTTACAGAGAGGAAATATTTAAAAGTCCACCTGAATTTTTATGCACCTTGCTACGTCTTTTTCAAATATAGAGATTACAAATTTGCTAAATTTTCAGGTGGTGCAGCACTTGTGCAGTGCACTACTTAAAAGTAAACTAACAGAGGGGATTTTTTATTAGTTTAATGTTATTGTAAGTATGCTTAATTATTATAAAAGATAACATCGATTTTACAGTATGATATAATAGACTATATGAATATAATATTTTGCAAAGTTTATATGATTGCACTATATGATACAAAGATTTTCGTATTTTGGTTATGACTCATTAGGAATTTTGTCACAATACATTACATTCGCATAATATAAAAGGTGGTATTTTAGCTTAAATATTAAGGTGTGATGTTTTAGCTTAAATATTAAGGTATCCTTGATTGTGGTGCAAATTGTGGTTGTAGTATTTATTTTCTAATACATTTATTAAACTCTGATTTAAAGCCAGAGTCTTTCAGGTATAAAAATACAATTTTACTGAGTTTGCCATGGGTACATAGAATACTGCTGGTTTGGTTTTTAAGCAAAGCAATGGGATTGCATCCCCAGACAAAAGCAAGTTGGCGGAGCCAAGTTTAGATCCGACTGGATAGCACCGCGTTAGGTGACGTTCACGGAAATTAGTGTGGAATATGTAACGTTTGTGAGCAAAATTGACAGCTAGATGGCACCAGGCTTTCAGCAGCGGGCACCACGGCTGCGTGTGCTCGGGGTTGTCAGACCTTCGTGGTGCTTGGCTGCATCCCACAATATGGCAGAATTAGCTCTAATGCCTGATATTTGCCTTGGTGTCACCGAGGGTTGAAATGATCGAAAAGAAAAGCAGTGGCTGGTGGGGCTGTGTTGAGCCCTGTCTGAAGCAAAAACGCAGCGTTACTTTACATTGGGATAAAACGTGTTGAGAGAGCATTGCAAAGGAAATTTTGCAGAACATCTCTTTGGTTCCTGAAACAAGCCAGTTTTATCCAACTCTATGTGTTTATGCAAACTAAAAGTTTGGCTACTAAAGCTATCAAAAAATTTTCAAGACTACATACTATGTTTTAATTGAATTTGATGTGTCTTGGTTATTTGTCACTGCATTGTAACAGCACTTTAACCTGATAGGGTACAGAGAAAATCTGGCTGGTCAGATATGCTTTCGACCTGAAATAAAGCAAGGAAGTTGTAACAGCAAATTCCTTGGCTGCCAAAGGGAGGTGAAACACAAAACTGGAAGGGGACAGAGTACATAATTCACCAGATTTTATGATTGGCAGTGCAGCAACCAGCAACTTAAAGGACAGTGTGGAAACACGTTCCACTGAGGACGGAGAGCAAAAGAAGAATGTTTTCTTCATCCCTTGCAACTTTTTATTAAACTTTTTTTTTTTTTTAATACAGACTCTTTTGCTCTCTGACCACAAAGTGAACTTAATAGGGACTAGTTACTGCTTCTTTATGGGAAGAAATATATGCCAGGCTGAGTAACAACCTGTCAGCCTCAAATGCACCAAGCATTGCCGTAGATGACAGAAGTCATCTCTCACAAATGCTTTAGCTACGCTGGATGGGCACATGCTGATGCCTTTAGTCTTCTGCAAAGCAGAGTAGGGAAGGTTTTAGAATAAGTGAAAATGTTGGTATTTGTAAATGTCTATAATGTGTTACTGTTAAAATGTTTATTTCCAGGTGTATGCCCGAATGTCAGAAGTCTTAGGAATAACAGATGACAACCATGTTCTAGAAACATTTATGACAAAAATGTGAGTTTGTGCTTGGGTCCTACTCCGTATGTATTTCATTTTATCTTTAATGTTTACACAAAATCCAAGTTTTATTTTATGTCATTAAGTTTGTCCTTAGCTAGAAAAAAAAAAAAGTTTTTTTTATAAATTTCAGGTATTTAAAGGGAGGGCTAGCCATTTCCCTGTGTTGTTTTGAGAAGTCCCCGCAGGCTCCTAGGCACACGCTTGCCGCGGGACACGGCCACCGCGGTGCCTGGCTCGCTCTGGGAATGGCCTGCGGGAACCTGGGCATCCCAGCAGGGCTGGGATTTCACAGGCTGCTCCCAGCCCACTCCTGGCAAAAGCTGTTCCCACCCTTGCCCAGCTTCTTATTCCCAAACCTTCAGATGCTGATAGAATTGGCCGTGAAGCTCCTTGGTAGCTCATTCTGGAGAGCTGATCCAACATAAGCTTCCTTGGTTTTGAAGGGTTTTGTTTGTTTGAGGTTTTTTTTTTTTTTTTTTTTTTTTAAGAGGGTTAATTTGATCCAGTCTCCGCTCTGATTCATAGCATGTTTCCCTCAAACATTTGCTAATACAACCATAAGGGCAGCAGAGGTAGGAAAATGAATAAGCTGAGGTCAATGGCAACTGTATAAGCCAGATAGGCTTCCAAGAGACATGTCCTTGTTTATTAAACTTGAATCACATAGAGCAGGAATGGAGAGCCCTTGGTGTCCTTGTTCGTAGGCTGCTAGGCCATATGGCTTTCTCCTCTTTTTGTACCCAAAAAAGAGAATCAGGAAGAGAAAAAGATCTCTCTTTTGTACCCAAAAGAGAGCAATCCAAGCTAGCATCACCTGTCTGCTCCTTGGTAATAGCTCTTTCCCTTTATGGCTGCCCAAACACATGTCCAAGCAGGACAGTGGCAAAGAGCCTTGTTGTTGTGAGCCTTTAATTTTCCAAGAGCTTGGGCAGAATTTGCTTCCTCAGAAATACAGATTCACAAAGAGGAGCTGGAAAAACATAAGGCAGGCTTGCAGATCTACCAGCTGTGAGATTTGATAGAGTTCCTACTGAGCAGAAAAGGTTTTCCCCAAATGAGTTTTACTTCAGAAGCACGACAGGATGGTGCCTCTGAAAAATTACAAATATCCACTGAAAAAATCTTAGTCTTCAGGAGACCCTTGTTTCTGCACGTACCTGGAGAGAGAGAAGCCTGAGCAGGGACATGATCTCTTCATTCTGCATCCTGGCATTAACCTCACTCCCTCTACATCTGGCTTAGAAGACCCTGAAATATTTCCAGTGGAGTTTGTCCTGCCAGGGAAACATCTGTGCTGGTATTGCCAGGTTGACCGTGACTGTTCGCGCAATATTAAACATACCTTGTCTTGTGCTACCATGACTACCAACCTTGGGAAGGCAGAACAAGCAAGACAAGGTCGTTCGCTAATATGACTTAACTTTTCTGGAGAAAACAAGGCAGAAATGCTTCCCCTCCTCCCCACCAGAAGCTTAGTGTTATATCTTGCCTTAGGAAAAACGATCGTACCCATCAGACGGTGGTTTTATTTGGAGCGTGCTCCGTAGGAGGGGAAATGGAGCGAGATGGGTGGGGAAAATATTGATGGATATTTGCTGTGCAAGCAGTCTGGGTCTTGCAGTTGCACAGCTAGGCCTTGTTTTGTGGTTCCAAGGTGTGGTGAAACCAAACAAGCAAGTTAAAAGAGAGGGAAAGAAGGCTGTTAGAGATTGGATGCATCCGTTCGTTTCCTTTTTTCCTACCTGTTGCTGCCATTGAGAGGAAATTCCTGTTCCTTTGCTGGCTGAGGAAATACCAGTGTATCACGTTACAAGCTGCATGGTAGTTACTGCATGTGGTTAGTGTAGAGAGGGGCTCTATTTGCACAACTGCTGTAACTCAAGAACAAAACATAGTTAGCATTTTCATGTTATGTGGAAGATTTTTAAAGAAAGATGATAAAGCAGAATAGATCACTGCTGGTTTTTAAATTACAGATGCCATTTTCTCTTCCCCTGTGGTTTAATATATTTTTATAAAAACATGCAACATCTTTGCTTATGAATTGCTCATTGATTAGATGGAGGATAGTGTTTGTTACTGAATGTTACAGCTTGAATTGGCAGGCGATATCTTTAAGAGTTGGCTGTGAAACTGTTGTCTAAACACTCATGTTTGTCTCAGTTTAAAAAATAAAACTACTAGTTTGTCACTGTTGATGGGAACATGCCAGTTGGACAGTCTGGGTATGAAACAATAACATGCTGAAATGTAATCCGAAAACAGGGCCTGATGGGTCAGTTCAGTCTGGAAGCATTTTGGTTGCCTTCTGACTGAGCCCATCCTAGCACATTCATGGGGAGCTACAAATAGTGGGCAGAATGAATGACTGCCATGAGACCAAGTCACCTTTTTCTTCTGTGAATGCAGTCAGTATTTTTAACCATGCTGTTATTTTAGGAAGCCACCAGTCTGCTGTTTTGGCTTGCCCTTCTGCTCCATTTTTTTTCTCTCTGTGTTTAAGTAGTCCAAGTTAGTCATACATTATTACTTGAGATTAAACTGACAAGAGGTGCTAGGAAGTTTTCAGTATGAACACACTTGCTGAAATGGTGGTATGTTCATCTAGCTACGGCACAAAAATATTTGAGATACCATAGTTTCTGTCCTAAAATATTTTTGAAATTGCCTGGCTAACGGCAGCCAGTCTTTCATAGCAAAAAGTGCTGGCAAAGGTACTTTTACTGTGATCTAATGTTGAATGATCAAAAGATAATATTGAGTAATTTCCTTTTATTTTGCTATTAGCAAAGCTAATAAGGATGCTTGGAGAAAACACTTCATACTTGGCTAGTGAATTAAATGCACAAATTGTATTTGTAGTGGTCAAACAAGTTGCAGTGCAGCCAGACACACTAGTGAGCTTTCTGCCCCGCTGTTAGAGGACTTAACCGTTTTTTTCTGCTACCTTCCTGGCTGACACATGGAGTTTCCAATTTCCCGAAGTCTGATGTGAGCTCAGTAGTGTTTAGACAGGTGACAGACGTCTTGTCTTAGGTTCTGACCACATCGATTGAACAGACTGTTAAGCTATCTTTCCCCGGATCTGTGTTGTCAGGAGCTCATTTGTATGTATCTTTAATCTGTTCTTTTGATTTCATTAGTAGCAGCTCTGCAGCAGAGGATTGGTCATTAGTATAAGTGAGATTTTTCATTAATAGAGAACAATTTGAAATAATTGTCGTGTCTGCTGTTAGCTGCAGTAGCCGCTGATCAGCTTATGGATTAAAGGTTGTGTTAAATAGATATTCTTCAATGTACAGGATTAGTCTGCTGAGAATTGCCAGCGTGATAAGTGTCCTTTAGACCTTCTGACTATAGTTTAAATAGTCCTGTCACATCAGATCGTAAACCTCGTGTCATTTTTCCATTGGAAGTTAATGAAATGTGCCCTTTGCTGAACTCCTGTTAAATCGTGGAGTTTTATGCGGTCAGAAATATCCATTAATGGCTGTATTTCCAGAATAGCCTTACCAGAGGTTTTATAGACCATCTCTTTTAGTCTCCACCATCTTCGCTTGCTTTGACCACCTGTTGAAAGGCAAATGTGTAGCAGGAGGAATGGTGACTGGAAGAAAACCATCCGGTTTCTCCATCTGATGGGATGCGGAACATCTCAAATCTTCTACGTTCGGCAAAACACAATTTTGGAGCAACAGCAGAGCAGGTTCCAGGAGGGAGAAGTTGAGAGATGTTACATAAGGGTGAAGCTAGGCCAGAGTGAGCAGTGGGATCTTGAAAGAGCTGAGAGCTACAGGTGGATGATGAGATTCTGGAGGAGAACTGTGGTTTAGGATGTGTCTCCCTGTCTCCTTAAACATTCTCCTCATTAGTCTGTTGTACCGGGGTGCTGGTTTGCTTCTGTCTGTACAGAATTTTCTGTCCTTGTCACCCCTGCTTTATTTACACAATATTTGCTTACGTTGCTAATATTTTTAGTCTTTACTTTAAAAAAAGAGAAAAGAAAAAAAAAGAAACCTAAGTGAATGGGGGATATCTAAAGTTTTTTTTCTTTTTTTCTATGATAATTATTTCCCTCTAGTAGATGCACACAGGCATACTTACATAGAGATATATTTGACGTCACTGTTTGAATTCTAGATATGTATGGAAAATCTGGATCTGTGATCTTTTTTTTTCTTCACACTCATACCTGTATGACTCCATGAATCAGAGCAAACTAAAACTTGGCACTTTTATTCATGAAGGTGTGTGCATTTTTTAACTGTTCACCTTTGTCCTGCTTTAATGAAAAGTATATATCCAATCACTGTCATTGAGCCACAGAGAGCTTTCATTGTAAATGATGATAATCTGCAAGAAATAATTAAAACATGACTGTACAGAGCCCTCTTGCCAACAAATTGGTATCTTTGTTATTACTGAAGCATAAGTACCACATAAGAGATTTTCAAAGTCTTTTTAAGGGATTTAGCTGCCCATTTTTCTTGCGTTTTAATGGGAATTGGGTAACAGACACCTGAGGCAACTTTGAAAGTTCAACTTAAAATGTATGATTTTTATCTTTTTTTTACTGCAAGTGTGTCTGTAATATCCTTAACTTGAGCTCAAGACTATTCCCAAAATTACACGGTTCAGGCTTTGCAGTTGTTTTAGATTTAATTCATGTCATCCGAAACAGAAATTCCCAAATAAGTGCATTTCATCTGTCATGTTTTCTTGTAAATGACAAAACACACACGTCTTGCATGGAAAAAAAATATAAACTTGCAAGTCATGCAGTTTTGTAAAGGTTTTCACTGTCTCTGATTTAATTATTTAACATAAAAATGCCCAAAGTTGCCATTGCACAGCAATACGGTGTCCTCTCTTCTGGCTGGGCAGAGCAGGATGTTTTGCAGCAGGTTCTGTCTCTCCTCACCAAACCCCCCGTGCAGGAGAGATTGGTAATCCGTGTGTGTGCAGTGGATGAGGGATTCCTCAGGTTTGTTGGGATAACCCACCTGGCCATCGCTGTTCAGAGAGCGGATTCAAGGCCCCCTGGAAAGGGGATGGATGATTTTTTGGGGCATTTACCAATGAATGGCCTGGGAGCAACACGTGAGCACTTTGGTACGTGATGGTAAATGAAGAAGACACCCACCACGAACACCACCAAAAGGGTTTCCCTACTGTACTCCAAACCCAGAAATCTCCCATTTTTATAATGTGCTCACTGCTCATATCTGTGTTTGTGAATTTAGCAGTGCCATTGCTTTTGATGCAGCACTTATTTTCTGTGACACATTTGAAACTTTATGATTAGGTGCTTTGACTCTGGTTCATTTGACTCATAACTTTTAAATCGATCAGCTCCTGGTTAGAGAGGACACTTGGATGAAGTGGGCACTTGGTCTGGCACTTGCAGGGAGCTATCAGGTTTCCTGTTCTGTCACTCCTCGACTTCTCTTCCTCGCATAGTCAAAAGCTGCTCTCTGTACCCTTAGTTTCCTCTCTCGATCTTTACATATTTTCTAGATGCTTACATATTTTGTACATTGTTGCTTAAAATATTCTGTTATATGTCTGTCTTGCATACTGCATGATCCTAGTAAGGCAAAAACAAAAATGAGAATTGCTCAGATTGTAATTGAAATTTTTTAGCTTCTCTCTACTCACAAGTAATTCTTAGCCCTTTATATTATTACTGCATCTTTCACCATCCAAATACATATGTAGCTGAAGGAAAAGAGATATTAAGAAAGTGCCGTGAAGTGTTGAGGACGTTTCATTGTTTAGATTGTTTTTGTTATTTCATACTGTCACTGTGACTTCTTGTTTTTCTTTAAATGGCTAATATTTAGCTGCTGAACAACAAGGATTTTGCTCTTTTGCAAAATAGCCTTTTTATGATTTTGGTATTGATGTCAAATCTGTATAGTCCAAATTCATTTTTATTGCCTTGTATGGTATGTACTTGTTAAGGATTTAGTGCAACTATAAACATCTTCAGAACTCCCCGTAGTAGGGATAAAGTGTGAATTATGGACTTGCTAGAATGGGCTATTTCTTTAAGGCAATCTGAACCTTTGTGGCGCTTCATAGAGATTTTATAAAGTAAATCAATGTTTGTTTGGAGATCTAAATTGAGGCATACTGCTTTGGTAATTGCATTGTTATTTGCCTTTTCCTGTGCAAGTAATACTAAGCACTTAGATGCAATAAACTGCATTCTTGAGCTTATAACTTCCTAAAAAAGGGATTTAGTTTAGCTGGCATAGTACATTCCTCAGCCTATGAATATGTAGCAGCTAGCAATAAGCAGCGCTGCTTTTAAGGCATTTAATATTCTCGGTTCTTTATTTCTAAAATCGAAACTCTCCCTGCCTGGCGGTATAAATAGCTGGTGCTCGTTATACATCTGGCACGCTGACCTGCCAGCGTAACGCCTGTGTCACTGTGCGTGTGCTGTAGGCGAGGAGCCCGAGGCGTACGGATGGGAAGAGGCTTGCTCATCACCCAGCAGCTCGAGATGGCCCTAGCAGTTTGCTGTGGGTTTTTTTGTTGATTTTATTTATTTATTTTTGGAAAGACAAGTACTTCCAAAGGCTGTGTGGGCCTGGCTTTGCTTCTGCACATGCCTGCAGTACCCGATGTGCATGCAGCTCTTTGACACAACATTGTCTCCCAGTCTGGAGCAAGAGGGGCTCTAAGATGCCTTTGCACAACTTAAAAGAACATTCAAGGAACCCGGCGTGTCGGAATAGGCCCCGGCACTGTGCAGCTGCCAGCTGGAGAAGAGGACACCCACACCTGCAGCCGATGGCAATGCAGGGACCTAGCACGGTCAGGTAGGAGCAGAAAGGCTCGAGCGTAAGGAGGTTGCAGCGAGGATGCGGCTCCGCAGAAAGGTTGGTTAATATCTGAAGAAGCCCAAGGAAGTACCCAGGCTTACTTAACAGGGGTACAAAAAAGTGAGAAGGCTGAAGTATTTAATGTCTCCGTGCTTCCTTCTTCACTAAAGGAAGAAGATTGATTTTGGCTAGATACCCTAAGTAAATTAATGTAAACTCTGAAATAAGAGCAAAGATAGAGAAAGAGGAATCAGATGTGTTGTGAGGCCTAATGAAATCCATGCTTGAATACTAAAGGAACTAGTGAAAGTGGTTTTTTGAATCATTTGTAATTATTTTTGAGCACTTACAGGTGATGGTGGAGGTCTCAGAAGAGTAGGACAGACACAGTAACTTCCTTGCCAAAAAGGGAAATAGGAGAAGGGCAAGTTGTTACAGGCCAATCAGCCCATCTTCGATTCTCAAAGGAATATTAGAAAAAAATGCTGGTAGTCAGCTTTACAGGAACCACGCGTGTAATTAGGTGTTAAATGCATTTCGGCTGCTTCTGGGCTTTGGTTTCTTCTTTGGACTCCCTGCCCGGAGTCTAAAGGAAGCAGCAAATATCAGCAATTTGGGCCTCAGCAAGACTGTGGACGCAGACCTGCGGGACATTCCTGTAGGAAAACTGGGAAATGATGGACTGCACGAAGAGTGGCTCTTAACTTACTGTTGTAACCACCACTCGCCTGAGAAAAAAAGCTACTTTTGGAGTTACTGACTTCCCTTTACCGCTTTCATCTGAAGGCTGCTGCCACCTCTTCACTTCTTGGTAAACTGGTGGGTGAACACAAGCCACCTCCCACCCACTGCAGGATTTCACGGAGACGTCGACTACATTATTTGGTTTTCAAAGCTGGGAACGTTTTACATGGTATTTCCCAGGGACTGAGACTAGGCCTGGTGTCTTCATTTCTGACTAGGTCGATGAACTGGAGAACAGGCCTGCGGAGAGGAGCTGTGTGTAGGGAGATGCAGTAGCTCCTACAGACCTTGGCTTTAGTTCAGCATTGCTGTAATACCATGTAAGAGAGAAAAATAGGGATTAGTATGAGAGTTATTACTCACTGGGAGTAATCACCATATTAGTGGATATAGCCGTTAGTTTTTCCCTGCCCCATTTCTCCTATGTTTAAGGGAAATAATAACAATTGTTTTTCCTCTAATGAATAACAGGGCAGATAAATACTAGAGAAGCCAAGTGGTCAGGTGTTGTTGAAAGTAAGCAGGACATCTATATGATTAAGCTTCAGTTAGTTTATTTTATGGGATATGGTGAAAGAGTATTGATAGGAGTTTTTTCAGTTATATTTGTAACAGGATTATAAAATGATTAAATTCCTTGTTGAGGCACAGATTAATGAGAGACTCTAAAAATATCCCAGATAATCTGAAAGAAAATTCCCTAAAATGCATCACAGATATATTTTCATAATATAATGCTTTACTGCTGAAAAAAGTTGTTTAAAAATCTTTTTTTTTTTTTTTATTCTAGTGTTACAAACCTTAAATACCGGGGAAGATGCNAGATAATCTGAAAGAAAATTCCCTAAAATGCATCACAGATATATTTTCATAATATAATGCTTTACTACTGAAAAAAGTTGTTTAAAAGAATCTTTTTTTTTTTTTTCTAGTGTTACAAACCTTAAATACCGTGGAAGATGCGAGCCTGTGATTTCAAGAACTCTTCAGTTTCTAAACGATCTTTCTGTTGGATATCCTTTTTATTGTGTACAACATATCATACTTGAAAACAATAAGATGAAAATTAATATGTACTCTTTATCTTTGTTGTTTCAATAGCCACGTTCTAAAACTGCTGAGGATGTTGCTATCTATACACTTTATCTTTTTCTGTGTGCAGTTGCTGGGTTTTTTGAAAGCTTATTTCCACCTACTTCTTATCTGCAAGAGAAATCATATAACTAGTGGCTTGCAGTCATCTAACCCATTCGTAATGTTCTGGGCGTCTGCAGCATTGTGGACAGGGCTGGTTGTATAAGCACTTGCAAGCAGAATTGGTTCCGCTTTGAAGATGAGGTCATCTAAGGAGACATGGGCTAGAATATGCTTTATCCTTGCCCTAGTGCAAGGTCCTTGCTGATAAAACAGACGTGGTCATACATGCAGAGTTTTGCTTGACTTCAAGGATTTTTGTGAATTTTTTACCCAAAACAGGAATATTACCTTACTATCTGTTGCAAACTTCTTGTGTCTTGCTCTAATGTTATGTAGCCTAATCTGGAGTAGAATGGTGGCTCTTTGAAGTTTCAATGAATTGAGCAAGAACATGGTTTTTGTAATTGTTTTTATTGTGGCAGAATATTTAATGGTATACTATGGAAAATAAAACCTTGTTATATGAGCTTATGAAAATCTTGAATATTGACATCCTCCCCTGTTCTAAAATAAGTACAGCTCTCCAGTCATTTTCTGGAAGAGATTAATTGTAGTTTGAGTAGGACAATTGATATCATTGTATTCCTCCATGGAACTCAGATTATATAATTTTAATGTATTTCCATGTGCTGAATGATGATTATGGCTTTCCACATTCCATAAGTGAGTTTCATTTTATGAAAATCATGTGATAGGCACTTGTATATGTTTGCTGGAAAAACCATTAACAACTAACTTGAGATATTTTAAATATGCATATCTTTGTGTCAGCATCTCAGCAGAAGGATAGCACATATATGAAATCCAAACATTGCTGAAGAATTTGGAAAAAAAAGAAGACATATTTAATATTAATACGTTAATGAGGTATAAAAGTGACTAGTGAGATCTCTCCTCTTTTACAGGATATACTTATTTCAGTAGGATTCAAGGTAGAAAAATACCAAAGAAATTGAAGGTGGTGCCCCTAACTTTGTGTTTAGCTCGTTATTCATGTATGGATATAAGGGATGGAGTTATGAGCCTCATGTTACTACTAAAGCCGATGAGCATCTAGCACTGTGTTGTGGTGGCCTTCACAGCCTCCTGGTCACAAAAAAGGGGGTCAGCATAAACTACTGATGCTGCTAATACTTTGCCAGTGCTGTAATATCTCGATAATTTTGGTTTTCAAATTGCTCAGATTATATTTGCAGTAAATGAGTTTCTGCTCATGCAATAAGTATAATATCAGGACATAGAAAAAAAATGAAAAAATAGATATTTAGTAGCCCAAGATCTCCCAAAGGATGGAGTTGTTATAAAAATTGGGGTCTTTGCTTTGCAGAAACTTGCTAACTGTTGCAAGAGCAGCTTCAGACCTGTATGCATAGAAAGCGTGTAAAAGCAGCAGTGCCTTCATAAGTATATGCTGAAACCCCCGTGTGACGTGCTTAAAGACAAGCAAAAAGAGATTAACTAAAAACATAAATACCCAAACTGCATTCAATTACCTTTCAATGGAAATACTTCAAACAAAAATTGCGAGAACGGTGGCTGTGCCGCTTAGCTGGGTGGGGTTGTGCAGAGAGCTTTAATGCTGCTTCGCTTCACCGTGATGTTGTATTAGTTAAGTTCAAAATTGTGTTCCCTGGCAAACCATAAAAGATTTCAAAAGTATTAGACACCCACTTTTGTGCTGGAATTTAATATGCAACTTTTTATTGGAAAATAATCGTCCTTGTCTGGCAAAATCCACCATGCAATATTTCTGTTAGTAGGCATAATGCAATAAAGACAGGGAGGGCTATTTATCACTACAAATTTTGAGGATTTCAGGATTCTTTTTATTATTTTAATATATTTCTTTGGTATTAAATCAGAAAAATGATAAATTACACCTGTCGAGGCTGTTTTTCCTTTTTTCCAGAAAATGATGTACAACCCAATTTCACTGGTCATTTTGGCTTTTAAAGATATGTATTTTTTCCCTATAAAAAACTCTACCAATAGTTTTTTCTTTTTTTAATAATAATACTGAAGTACTTTTTATTTCAAACATATGAAGTAGTTTATAACTACTTCCTGGCATTGCAAACTTTGGCCTTTTCACATTATATTATTTTTTTGAGAAAGGCATTAAGTATACATTGCTTTGAAAGAAGCAGTGTGTTTTTAAGACAGTGGATCCAATGGATCAATTTTCAGTATTTGATATAGGTTAAACTGGGGCAAGTTTGAAAGGTTAAAATAATAATTTACTAATTCTGTATTTGTCCTATATGTAAGTGCAGACCCCTCTCCAAACACTCTTTGAAACTGTCGTTTTTGGATTTTGCACATATCAAAATCTGATTTTCTCCCCCTAAAGCATAATCTAGATTTAAAACCATAATTCCAGTAACTAGTCTGGATAAGAGGAGGGGAATAAAAAGGAAAAAAAAAAAAAAAACGTTATTAACAACAAAGGTAACAAATGATTGGGGCTGGTGTCATGGTTTACATTCCTTTCACAATTATTCCAGGTTTGCATATTTCGAAATATATTAGCCCAATTTGATTTCAAAGCTCAGTTATTTGAATTATAAATCATTATGTCCCTCCTAGCTGATCAGTCGTGAAAGATCTTTGAATTCATTTACATAATGGAATACGTTAGTCGTTCCTTTATGTCTGTGAAGCCATAGTGCTCCCTCATGCATGTTTAGTTCTTTCTAATAATTAACTTTTCCACTGTATTTTTGTAGCACCATAACTACAGTTTCCTTGTTATTTTGTACAGTAACTGGGTATAAAATACTCTCTGTCTCAATTTTTTCATCCATCTGCTTATTACCCTTATAATGTTATAAAAGGCTCTCTCTTGTAGCAGGAACAAACTACATAGCTTTGCAATATAAAAAATGATAATGAAATGTCAAATGCTATAGACTGACAAAGGAACATCCTCTTAAAAACAGATGGGAAGATTTTCCAGCAGCTCAAAAACCTCTTCATGTCCTTTTAACTGTTTAAAAAGACTTTAATCCATTTAAAATGGAAAGGGAAATTGTTTGTGTGTATAAAAGTAATCCAGCCCTTCAGTCATGTGTATGTGACGGGCTGGAGTGAAACGCTTAGGTTGGAACAGGTAAAGGGGTTGGGGCCAAGTCTTATTCTGTGCGTGAGCACGAGCGCAGCCCCATCCCTCCTGTCTGCTGCTGAGGAGCCTGCCCTGGTGCCACGAGCAAGTGCTCAGTGCACGAGGCAAACGAGTCCTGTTCTTACTACGACTCATGCCAAGCCCGTGGCTTGTTTCTTCGCTTGATGCTTTCAGTGATGCTCTCTGCTTTTTATTTTTTTTCCAAGGCATTCCTCAGAAAGTGAATGAGCGTACTTGCATATCCCAAAGCCATCAGTAACTCCAGTTTACAGATGTGCAACTGAGTCAGAGAGGAATTTAATTGACTTGTTATTAGTCATAGAGCAAATTGATGTCAAGGAAAGGAGAAAGAGAAGTCAGCAAATCTGGGTCATTGCTTAAATTGCTTTCTCTTTCAGTGGTAACAGTTGAAAATTCCTTGCTGTACCCCCTCATTACATACTTTGACCTGGTTCTGATGCTTTGTATGTTCTTAAGAGGTTTCCATTCACTTTTTTTACACCAGGACATAGTATGTTTTAGCAATTAACAGCATTTAGTGTATGTGTGTAATATATGGTGCATTTCTCAATGTGGTGCACTGTGAACAAATGGCCTGTGATGTCTATCATGCCTCTAAGAGCTGAGCAGCTCAATGGTTTTGAGGCTATCACCTCTGTGCTGCTTGGGGCTGCTGCCAATCCCATTGCCAAGGGATAGGATTCTTCAACCCAGTAGTTGCAAAAATATATATATTTTTTCTACTATGCTGGTAACATGAACCTTATATTTGTTTGTTATAACAGTTTGTTATAAAAGTAATTTAGTTCATTTGTGACTACAGTAGATGACATGAACAGTAATTCCTTTATTTAGTAATGGATGATGATCTTTAATGCTCTAAAGGATATCTCCATGATACTTATTTCTAGGTGAAATTCTTTTAATGAACATGTGTTGTTCTTCCAGTAAGGAATTCTCTCCCACTACAAAGTTCTGAAAGTTTGTACAACATGATAATATGATCATGCCATTGCAAGACTGGTATTTCCTTAACACCTTCCACCTATATTCTCCTAAAAAAACTTGTGAAAATAGAAGCTGTGAAATTCATGCTTCAGAATCACACAGTAAGTTTCCTTACTATTTTAAAAAGAGGTCAATTTTAGCAAAAAGAGTTTGGCGGAGTGTTTAGTGTTCATACACTTGTGTTTCAACAGAGCAAGCACTTCCCCTTCCTGGGCATCACTGATAACTACAGCCTGAGCGACCTCCGGTGCCGGACCACGTTCTACACGGCCCTCACCCGACTCCTCATGGTCGATCTAGGTAAGGGCTCCCCAGATGTCCTTGAGATGCCTGGAATTGGCAACATAAGTGCCCAAGAACCTTGAATTTCCAGGTCATGTTACTGATATTGCCAGCCTTTTAGTGTCTAGTAGAAATCTGCTTTTACTTCATGTCTTCATGGAAGTTCCTGATACACAAAAAGCCCCAGAGTTTTAGTAAGAGCATGGACTGGGATTATGCAGTTCTAGCAGCAAGACTCAAACAGCCACCTGGGGAGTTGCCTTTTGACTTGTGCTGTTGTGATCACAGAGGTCACACATGTATATAAGGCTAAATACATACTTTAACAGCTAAATGTCTTATATGTTCAAGTGAAAATTTTTAGACCAAAAGCTATTGTACCAATTGTCCACTCCATTTTTTAATTAAATGAAGAAAATTTACTTGGAAATAAAATTAAGATGAATCTTATTGGTAGTCGGAGAGGGAATTGTTAAAGAAATTGATATAGAAAAATATTTGGAGAACAGCTGAAGCCAGTAAATTCAGAAATTTTGCATTTAAACCCTATGCTTTTAGAGTATCAGGCAAAGTCAAACCATTGTAGGAAAACCAGTAGTATATTAATCAGTATTGGTATTTCCTTCAAAATGCACTTTAGTTTCTGTTTACTAATTTTAAGATTGTTAGAATAAAGTTAAGCTTTGAATTCTTTTTGTGCCTTGAGTTGCATTTTTAATACAAATGCACTTTTGGGGCATTTAAAATTGCACCATTTTGACCAGCTGGTTCATAGCCCAAGCACGCAAAAGTAAACTGAATATTCATTTGTATAAATTGTGTAGAGACCAAAACTAATACAAGAGTAGCAAGAAATGTTTTCCTTAGAGAAAAACTGCTATAGGGTTTCATAAATTTTAATAATTTTTCTCTCCTTCACCCGCGGGAGCAGGAGATCTGGGCGGGCAGTGCCTGCAGCCGGTGCTGCTGGTGCCCTCTGCGTCCAGGTGTTTGCAGCTCTGCCCAAGCGAAGCAGCTTTAAACATTTCTGCTGAGCCGCACACAGGTCTCTGCGCTGTGTGAGCAGAGCTTCTCTTTCCTGCAGCAGTCAGAGAGAGGAGATGTTGTGTAGTTCAAACCGCAGCAAATGTAAAATTTACCGGGGTCTGTTTGTTGAGGGTAGCTTATTCCTTTTCTCTCTAACGTGGCACCGTTTATGTGACGCGATTGCGTGTGCACTGACCTCTGTATCGCTTCTAAAAACTATTTTGTTTGATGAGTAGTGCAGTTCGGTGCAGGGATGTAACTGTCTGTCTGCGTTACCAATGCTGAATTTTAAAAGGAAATTTGAGAAATAAAAAGGATATCCTCCCAACCCTACTTCCAGAGCTAGCTGGCTTACCCACGAGATGGAGTATTGTTTTTAATACCAGCCTTATGCTTCCCCCGAGCGCTGTATAAATACACTTGAGGCCTGATCCTGTGCAGGGCAGCATCCAGGTGACTTCTAGCACTGTCCCCGCATGGCACGGTACCACCGAGGGGCTCTGAGTGCTGCTTTTTGGTTTTGTTTTCCCCAAGGAAAATCTGAAAGCCATTAAGAAAAGCAAAAGCAAAGCATCTGATGTGCAATATATGTATATAGAAATAGTTAATGTCCTAAACAATAGTTGTTTAATTCCTAGGTGGGTAAGAGGAAGCTGTTGCTACTTGGGCGATAACTTTGAATTTTCACATGAAGTGTCTTGTTCTGCACATAGGCAATGAAGATTGCAGATATTGTCAGTTACTTCTCTAATTTAAGCTTGTGATTTGAAGGCTCTGATAATCTTGTTGACTGGTACAGTAGCAGTAATTTATGGAAAATGTTTGTTTGCTTTTAGACCAAATCTAGAAAATTAGGTGCAAAAGGCTCATATTAAAAGGAAACAATTAAGATACAAAGCCAAGTATTCAGAATTCTGGAAATACTGTAATTGGGATTGTCTGTGCAATTTTAATGAGCTCTCCATTGTAAATATTTACGTTGTAATGAGGCAATCTTTAATTACAAGATCACAGTAGTTTCAGAGGATCTTTGCCTCTTGCGCTGCTGAAGATGTGTCATCCCAGCACAAGCTGTAGCTCCCACGTATTTATTTCCACTCTGTTGTCATCTGGATGAATATGTTAGTCCAAACTTAGTTTTCTGCTATAAAAGCAGAATTTTTGCTTGCTTTTCTGTAGTTCTTACTGTACCTCAGTGACTCAGAAATATTAGTGATTTGTTCTTTGCTGTAACCCTATGAGATAAGAGGCTGGAATTACACCCATTTTACAGGTGACCATGTGAGGAGCAGAAATTAATTTGTAAAGTTTACTGCTAATTTCAGGTGTTTCTCTACTGTGCCCAGCAATTCTGTAAACCCAGCCAGAGCATACCAGACCTTTTACCCAGGGAATAACCATCCAGAACTGAGGGAATCTGGGAATCAGAGCCTGGGAATGGGCACGCTGTGTTGAATCCAAAGCTGGTCCAGTGCTGGTTCTCTGATTCCAGCCGTTATTGCTGTTCAGGAAGTACAGAACATTTTTTTTGTTGTGCTTTCCCAGGCATCACTTGCCAATGAAGGGAGAAGGGAGAGAAGCCCTATAACAAAGAGCTCTTTAAAGAACATAAATTAAGTTTGAGCTCTGAATTACCCTCTAGAGCAATCTGCATGAGAGAGGCTTGCTACCCTGGCGGAGGGCCTAAGGATAAGTAGTAGCTATCCCCACATAATTGCCATTTGGAAAAAGTTTGCTTTCTTTGTTTATAGTTACTTGTTCAGCATCATGTCAGGGCAAAAAAAAACATCCAGTCTTCCAGGTTATCTTTCAGCTCCTTTGGATTTTTTTTTCCCTTGTGCACAATATCGTGCTTCATTTACTCTATCTTCCCACTTCTGAAAGCAGTGAAACAATGATGTTATACAAATAACACTTACACACTCCTGACTTATCTCCAGAGTGGCTTCATCCTGTGTACTAAATATATAAGAGGTAGAAAAAATAGCACATGCTAATAAAAGATTATTAGCTATCTGAAATTTTGTACAGCAAAGTATACACCTGAAAGGGTTTCATTTATTGTTGCAGTTTTAATTCTGGTGTTTTGTAACTGTTGAGTCTTGATTTCTAACATGAATATTCTTCTAGAGTATTGAGCAGAGATTGAGTATTGAGCTATTCCATTAGCAGAGAAAACAGAAACATAAAAAGGAGAAACATGTGAAATGCAGAGACATCCTGGTTGCAGACACAAGTTGTTTGTGATCAGCTATATGTCTTTATATATATATATATATGTAGCACAGTAAAAATTTTTCCAACCTCAGTTTTTTTCTTCTCTAGGTTTTAGTGAAAGTTCCCCTGATGTCAGTGAGATCCAAACCTCAGAACCTGGCCCTACCGAGCAATGGTGCGAACCTGATGCGATACTTTTGCGAGGTTGTTCTGATTTGTTTTCCTGCAGGTGAAGACGAGGACGAGTTTGAGAATTTCATGCTCCCCCTCACAGTGTCGTTTGAAAGTGTGACGCGCGTGTTCAACAGTAGTTTTGAGCAAGAAGAAGCAAAGGTAAGTTTATTTCAATTATAGGAATATATCTTGGTACTGATGGAAAATGCTAATAGTGGGGCAGGCATTTAATAGCAGACTGGCATTTCTCTTCTGACAGTCTGTCTCTCTTGGCACATATTTGTATATATTTATAACCTGTATATTTATATATATGCATTCATGTGTAAAATTACGACTGTCTCTAGAAGAGGTACAAAGACTATGACTGACTATTGCAAAATGAACCTCCTGCAATTAACTGATAAAGACCTTGGGAATTTTCAGTGCTTTGCAGGGCAGGTGAGCTCATTTGAGCCCCATTTATAATCAAAGGGGCATTTTTTTCTTGAATGATAATAGGTCTGCTTGATATGTAATATTCCCCTTCTCCATGCAAATGTCCTGTTTATATATATTAACATATTGGGGGGTATAAGGAAACATATTGTAACACTTTATCACTTGATAAAACACTGCTGCTTTAAAGTATTTTTTCAAACAAGAATTTATTATATAAATCAAGACTTTATTAAATGGCTGGGCATATATGTATAAATAGGAACTGGTCTTGAAGTATTGCATCCTTAAACTGAACAAAGTGATTAGGATAACTGATAGCTAAATAAGGTTTTTATGTGCCTGTGGGAGCCATATTAGGATTGATTTGACAAGTCAGTTCAGCTGTGGCAACAGTCATAATATCTAACACAACATTATGTTTTATTAGTAAAATCCTTAAGTGTAGCAAGCTGTTTGTGTCAAAACAACAGTATATTTTAGGGCAGAAAAGGACTTGCTAGATAGAAGCCTCATCATCAGGAATGATAATACATTAGAGCAGCATTGCATTAAAGAGATCCCCTTCTCGTGTTACTGAGCAGGCAGTTAGCAGCGCGCTGGAGCACTCGCTGCAGCCACGCAAGGTAATTTGGAAGAAGCCCTAACAGTGATTTTTAATTTGGTGTTTTGAAATACGATGGAAGCTTAAATACTGCATTATCTTCTTTTTATCCATCCCCCTTCCTAAGAAAATAAGCAAATACCCTAGAAATATTTAATAAATAATTTATCTGCATTACCTCTCTGACATTACCGGAAGATGCATAGTTCACAATAATCACTTGAATTAAGTTAATATTTGAAAAAAAAAAAATAGTACTTAGGCTTATTTCAACAATTGCTTACTCGAGTTTCTACATTTGTTATGGCTTTGTGTATTTAATTTTTAATCTGCTTTTCGCTTACTAGACAGATACTGTTCGCCTGTGTAGGGTTCACGTTTAACATTCTTTGAGTTATAAATTCTAAAAATCAGACCAAAAAGCTCATTTGATGGAATTATCCTTTCAATAGGAAATTATATTTATTTCATGCGAGAGATGAGTTCTGTAGAATTATTTTGCTGTTGTCCTGTTTGCTTTGCTGGAAACCATCGTAGCAGAGAAATTTTAATGGAGTGCCAGTGATATATTCCTAAACTAGCAAGTTCTTAACGACCCTGGAAAGTGACTGCTTGATTACACTTTAACGGTATTTGCAAATAAAATCACAAGTAATTAAGGGGAAATCTCCAGGCTTTTGAGCAAGTTTGATGCATGATAACTGCCTGATTCAGCTTCATCTAGAGTAATGCTGTGTAGACAAGAGCTACTGAGATCAATAGCAACATAATGATAGTGGCAGAATTAAGTGAGTAACCTGAGAACTGTGTCTTCAAAATGCATGCAGCTGCCACAAGCCAGGGCCACACAGTGCACTCCGTGCTTCCGTCCTAAATGTTCATCAAAAGACGCCCTGCAGGAAAATGGAGTTAGATGCTCTTTATTGCTGATCGTGTCTCTTGCCACATTTATCAGGGAAATTGGATTAGCAGTTGGCAGCTGCAGGTAGACAAGGTTCTGCAGTGATTAAATATGCAGCTTGGCTGCATTTGTTGTGACAGACCTTTAGTAAATTCTACTGTAAGCACCATCTGTCTAATTTGTATAAGGAAAACTTGGTGCTTTAAGCTACCGATAAAGAACTAAATCTGTTGCTTTGTCATAAACCAAACTTTTGCTCTAAATTCTCTTAAATGTAATTTATTAGGTTAAAGCCATTTTTCTATCATGATGAATAAATAATACGTGCAAAAGTGCTTTCAGGTACTTCATTTTGCAAGTGCTGAAAACAAAAACAGTCGAGTTCTTCAATAAAATGTTTAGTATTCCTATCCACAGGGAGATGACACTCTTAAAATATCACTAGGAAAATGGTCCAGGACTGCCAAATTCATTTAATTTGTGGTTTTTACTAGCACTTTCTAACTGGCTAGTTTGGGAGGATTTTTTTTTTTAATATTTCTGAAATAAACCATTGGAAAAGAGTCATGGCGAGGGAGCTCTTTTCTAAAACACATTTGTAAGCATCAAATCTGCATGCAAAAGATGTTTGGGTTTCTTTTCAAGCGAGATCAAATATAACCAAAGATGACTTAGGTAATTATTATGTACTTTTCAGCGCTTCATTCCTTGAATTTTTTTATATATGTGTATGTATATATATTTATAGGAAGAATGTCTAATATTAAAACAAACAAAAAAAGTGGTTGATTTTTCTCCTTGGGCTCTCTGTTTGTCCGGGTGGTCCAGTTAAGCGCGGTGCGGCCCGTGTGGCACGCTGCTCAGGAGTGCTTTGAGTTATAGTTTTGACATCATCCGGGTTGATAAAAAAAATAAATAAATAAAGTGCACAAAAAGAAGCATCTGAGGAGAAAGCAGTTAAATAGCAACATGCTATCTTTAGCCGGTTTGGAGAAACTCCGTGCTGTTAAATTATTTAAAATCCTTGATTTTTCAGCTTGCACACATTAAAAGTTTTCACACTAAGTGCCAAATGTTGCAAACAGCACTTTAACAGAATGATTTTGCTTTGATCCCTGTAGCAGTTCCTGAATAATTTATCACAGGTTATTGCCTTAATTCTGGAGAGGGATAGAGCAATAAAGGCAGATGAAAACACTCCAGTTGAAACACCTTGGGGCCTGCTCATTCCTCTGACACGGCTCTTTTGTTGGAACTATTTAGAGGTTATTAAGACGTGTCTCCAGAATTAAGAGTATGCTGTAAGGATGAAGACAGCCATCTTAATTCTAAAGACAAAGCGCAATGACCCCTCACCTTTTTTTTCCTGTGCTGTTATTATATCGCAGAATTATGAGGGTAATATTATGGCTGCCCCCAGTAGCGCGGCGGTGGCTGCGGGTCTGCCGGGCTGCGCGCGGGGCGGTTCGTCTGGCGGCCGCGCGAGGCCGGCGCTCGGCACGCTCCAGCCGCGCCGCGTTTCCTACCCTTCCCTGTGAATATTTACCCGTACGGCTCTTTCGGTTGAAGAAAATCCACCGAAACGTGTTCTGCTGGGGCGAGGGGTGTTAGACCTAAAGAGGCAAATTTTTCACCCGTAATCAGGCCTGCCACCCGCGTGGCGGTGAGGGAGAGCATCGTGGCCTCGTTTGGGTGAAACCCCTGCGCGAAGGCCCCCGGGAAGCTCCCTCGCGCCGGCCTCACCGGGTCCCCTCGGCCGCGGGAGCAGCAGCCGCGTGGGCTGCGCGTTCCCCCGCGCTGACCAGCTCTGCGAACCCACCGGGCAGCAGCCTAAACGCAGACCTAGGAGCATCTCACGCTGTTCATCGTGCGTGATTTTATGCACGTAGGTGGCATAAAGCGGAGCAGCCTAGTGTTTTACGGGGCAAGGATGTGATGTGCTTGGCGGAGCAAGTCCTAAGACTGGTGCCGTTAATAGTGTGGAAGTTGNGGGAGCAGCGGCCACGAGGGCTGCGCGTTCCCCCGCGCTGACCAGCTCTGCGAACCCACCGGGCAGCAGCCTAAACGCAGACCTAGGAGCATCTCACGCTGTTCATCGTGCGTGATTTTATGCACGTAGGTGGCATAAAGCGGAGCAGCCTAGTGTTCTACGGGACAAGGATGTGATGCGCTTGGCGGAGCAAGGTCGTTTCCTAAGACTGGTGCCGTTAATAGTATGGAAGTTGTAGTGAAAATGCCAGAACATAAGGAACGCAAGACGAGAAATGTAATTTGTGGTGCTGGTTCTTCTTTCTCTAGACTTCACACTCGAACGGTGTCCAAAATTGCCTGATATTTGTGATGGTTCTCACAAGATACGTGACCATGACTTGAGGAAAGTAACACGTACACATTTATTAAATATTTTTAAAGTCTTGTAACTGAACTGTTGGCTACATACATTTGCAAAGAGCATTTTCTTACTGCCAGTTGTTCCTCTGAAGAAAAGAAACAACTTGTATGTTAAGGGAACGTGGATTTTGTTCCCTGGTTGTCCTAGAGGCCGTAGTAAGATGGTGCCTGCTCCTCCCTGAGAACACCCTGGCCAAGGACAGAAGCTCCAGCCCTGTCTCTGCAGTCCTGCTCATGGCCCTCCTGTGTCTGCAGCAGCCCACAACTACAAGCAACCTGTATATAATATATACGTACAGTATGTTGGAGCTCAGCATCCCTTCCCAAAGGGGTGTCATTGCTTAGCTCTTATTTTTTTCACTTTTGGCCACCATGTCTGCTAAACAGTTATTTTCTGTGTAGACAAAATAGGTGAAGTATGGAAGTATAAATGAATCTAAAGTTACAGTTGTATATGCCATCTTCCCTGTATTGAACACTTCCTCTCCGGTGATTTCCAAGTGCCATTAAAGTTAATGAGAGTGGAGACCTCTGAGCATCTTGCAAGTTCAGGCCATTTCACTGCACGACAGAAAGGAAATGCAAATATTAAAATACTCCTAGCAACAACACCAGTGTTGAAAGCGAGTCTGATTTATTCTCGGATAAATCTATGTGCATTTAAGTCCATTGGACTCATTTGACTGCATGGGAAAAGTGAAAATGACTTGGCTGTTGTAAGGGTGCCCTTAGCAGTTTACCAAGGAGTTGGTCATAATTTCTGTGACTGATTTAAATTTGGTGTATGAATCTTAGCTTGTATATTATTCCTCAGCTTAAAAATATTGCCTTGTCGCCAAATATTACATAATTGAAAGTTTTCTATATATGTGTTGTGTTCCATGCGTCTATGTTTTCGTTTTGTTCTTTTTTTTTTTCACTTGGCTCTGCAATACTGTGGTATTTCATAAGGAAAAAAGGACCAATCCCAGCTGTACTACACGGATAAAATGTACTTATACTAATTAGTTGTAAAAAAAAATACATATTTTGTAAACTGTCCAATATAGTTAGACATAAGTATTTTTTATATATTATATATATATATTTTGAATGTTTTTCCTTCACTAGTGTTTTTTATTGCTGATTTCTATTAATTTTCCTGAAAACAACCCTTAAGTAATGCCTGATTATTTGCATGAAAAGCAATGCTGCTTTACAGCTCGACGGATTCTGAACCCATTTTTCAATCATTTAAGAAAAAATAAATATTTTCATCTTAGAGTTACTACAGATAAAGAGATTTGCATGGTCTTCTATTAATAAAAGAAATAAAAGTTACTTTTTGAAGAAACTGCCTTGGAAAAATCACTAAAAATATATATTAAAAAGTATATGAAAATAACAGTATAATAGTAATCCTAGTGTAACCTTAATTGTAGCTTCTGTTATGAGCATCAATTAGCCTTCCACCTCATTTAAAATATTACAAACTAAAATTAACATTTTATTGTTATTGTTACTTTTGATATATTAATCCAGGAAGCATTTTTAAACTTTAATATGCCGTATTCATATATTACGTTTTAATTTGCATTATTCATTAGTAGCGTATATTGAATAATCAAAAGCCTTTCCGAAGCGTTTTGCTAGTGTTATCGCTGCAAAAGCCGTGCAAATCCGGGTCATTAAAAGAATCTTTGTGCTCTCTGTGGAAGAGGGCTTGAGCGAGACATTTAAACTAATGAATCAAAATCAGATATGTGGTCATTATTGGCTGATTATTACTCCATCTGCTCTGCGCTAACGTGAAAATCAATTACTGTGTCTCTTTCCCACTGACAGCGTATGTTGATCGGGCTGGCAAGAGACCTGCGCGGGATTGCCTTTGCGCTCAACACAAAGACCAGCTACACCATGCTGTTCGACTGGATGTATCCTTATTACGCGGTGACAATACCCGCTCTGTGCACAGAGGGACACCAGGCCCCTCGCATTAGTTTAATAGTGTGGCACAGTGGGGAAGAGGAAACAAAGCTAAATGAACTAATGTGTAATCAGCTAAAATTACAGCACAATGGCAACCACGCAGTTAACCGGGGAAGACCGCGGAGAGGTCACTTTGTTGTTGTGTCACACTGGTAATGTAGGAAACACACCCAAACGGTTTCCCCCGCAGCCACGAGTCCAGCGTGGTTTTATGTAAAAATAAATAAATAAAGGAAAGAGAGGGAAAAAAAAGAAAAAAAAGCTGCATCTTTAACTCAAAGCACAATGTACCTACATTTGGTTTAACATCAAAAGTGCTTAAAAAAAAAACAAACAAAAGTGCTATCTGGGGAGCTTTGTCTCGCTGGTATGAATCATGTCTTTAATTTAGTCAGTTACTTTCTATTTATGTCAACTTTATTAATATCGCAACACCTGCACTCTTCTTGGTCAGCAGAAAATGGGCAGCGCTGCAAACAAAATCCAGATCTTTAGGTTGTAGTTTCCCTCAATAAGTAATGGTAATGAAACTGAGTTTCCTTTCCAATATTGTGTACGTTTTTCCTGTTATGCCAACGAGTCCAGTAATACTCATGAGTATTTTCTTGATACTGTAGAGAAATGTTTTATATTTTTACAACTGCAGTAATTGTCATTCTTTTCAGTACAGAACTATGCTAGTAACAACCTACTGGAACATTTAATGACAGAAATATGAATATAGCAGTTTTATAATTTCATTTTTCCAAAGCTGTCATTTATATATTTATTTGCTTTATGGACAGAATAGGTGACATACAAGTACATTTGCATGCTTCAACACACATCAACCTTTTAAAAACCTTCGTGTTTGAAGCCCATAGTGAAGCTCAGCTGCTCACTAGCAGTGTCCCGAGCAGGAGGAGGATGGGGAGGCCCTGCGGGGAGGAGCGCAGGGCTCTGCGGCAGGGCTGCCCGGAGCCAGGAGACGCTGCGTCTGGTGGCAGCCGAGCGGTTCTGGACGAGCACAGGTTCCACTTGCCTAATGCAAGAAAATCCAAATCAGAAAGCTTGTCTAGTCCTAATTTCCCATAGAATTAGTGGGAAGTATCACTTAATTTCAGTTTTAGAGGCCTGGAGAAAACATGTACTGAAATCACACTGTGAGTTAGGATCTCGTTTGCTAGTAGGCACCACTGGGGTACGTTTAACTTTATTAGCATACTGTCTGTGCTTGTGTTTCTATAAAAATTAATAATAAAACCTGGAAGATGTGTGAAACGTACTTAATTTGGCCTAGATAGTGGAAATAGATTGGTATTGCTTACATTTCAAATTCGTTTTACTTTGGTTTTCCTACTAAGGCGGGAGTATCATGCCTCCTCTTTTGTGCAGAACTGCAAATCTCAGTTACTGGAGGAGGAATAGGAGACTGACCTCCTCCACGTTTGAAAGAGATGGATTCATCCGTGGAGGCTTTTTAGGCTTGGTTCCAGAATATATACTCCTTAGGACCCTCTTCTGGATGATTTTTTTTTCATTATTTGTGACTTCCATCTTACCATTTTTTTTTATTTATTTAATTTATCCAGCTTTCAACTTTTGCATCTCACCGTTCTGTATTAAGAATAAAAATAAAGGGAAACCCAAAGATCAGGTTTTTCTCAGTTCACAGGTTCAAAATTTCTTTCCTCATCACCTTTGGCTATAAAGAGTAAGTGCAAGCTTCTGCTCAGTGGATTTCACCTCATTTGGATGAGTCCCGCTTCATCCAGGTATTGATCCAAAGCATTGTAGTAGAATAAGCTGCCATTATCCCAACTTGTATTTACTATATATAAAGACAGAAAGATAAATGGGAGGGGAAGGAATAGAAAAGGGGGTCAAATACTGCTTTATTGTGTTGTTTCAACGTCCTCAATTAAAATAATTCTTTTTGTAGCTTCAAATATATCATCTGAAATGTTAAAAAAAAATGGTTTCTATACCATAGAAAAGCTGTTTTTGTTCAATATTTTCTTCTGTAATATTTGAAGCCCTGCAATTTCAATACTGAGAACACAAATACAGAATATTAACCCAAGTAAATCTGATTTCCATAACTTGCATTTGCTGAATGCAACCAAAGCAAGGGGTAATGGATAAAAAGCTGTGCTGTTAATACTATGAAGTAGTGTTTATTCTGTAGTGAGGACAGTAGTAAGGAATAGTGACTTGTAACTCAGTGGTAGAGGAACATACTGGTAAACTGGTCAAGTGGTCTGGACGTCTCTGGCATAACCAAACAGATTGCACTCCATAACGTCTCAGGTGAGAGAGATTCCTCTATTCCTTTACTGATCAAAATGTTTGGAATTTAAGTTCTGTCCAGCAGATGGCAAAAATGAGCAGAAATGATCTTTTAAATGCTTCTGACTTTTTTAACCATTTTTTGAATCTGTTTTGCTATTATGGAGGAGAGACTGGGATCCTGGTTTAGAGGTGACCTGTCAGGTAAGCTGAAGCTGCGCTAGATTGCCAAGTAGGGCTGTTTTGTAGCAGGCTTGCTTATACTAATTGAGTTTCTCTAGCAAATCAGGCTCCTTGGAAAAAGGCCAAAGGCTTTTCATAATTGTATTGACAAGAAAATGAATATGATAAATGGTGTTCATTCAGCAGAGACAAGATTTATAGTTTTCCTCTGGCAAGGGATGAAGAGAAAATACCTACAATAATAGTAAAATTTGTTTTAAAGTTGTATTAGGTGATGTTTCCAAAACTCCATTAAAATATTTCCAAATATTTCAAGCAGCTTTAGATGTTAAGCATAGCAGCTTCCCAAATGCATATTCTACTAATGCAAGGTGAAAAAAAGCATGCAAACAAAACAAATCAAAAAATCCCTTGGATATGAAAGTCATTTATTCTTCCTGAAATATTGATATGTCAAGCTGTCAATGATGATTCCAGTACCACAGCTTTGGAAAGTTTATTCGCCTTTTGTATTCATAAAATGTGGTGTGTGCAATTTGTAGGTCAGTGGAGAACATGCAGGTGTGACCTCAAAAAATCTGTACGCCCGTTTGAGGAGAAGCAAAATCTGTTTTTATTAACAGTCCTCATTCTGCTCATATTCATTCTGCTGTTTACTCCAAGACTGTTGGGTAAAATGTTGAGCATTTAATCTGTTTTCTGCTGTGCTAATATCAGACTGAAGTCTAAGGCCCTCTTTGGCCTAAGGTCCAAAATTTTTTCATATTTCTTCACAAAACAAAACCACAAAACAATGTACAGCAATAAGATTACTTTTTCAAAGTTATTTTACTTTTGAAGAACTAAAATTAAAAGTTTATGTGTTTAGAATACTCTGAGTTAGGTGCAACTTGAAAGAACCCAGCAGACAACTGCAGAGATTGAAGTTACTTAAGCACAAGAGAAGAGCAGGATGCATTTTCCCATGAAAAAGGCTATCTGATTGGTAATCTGTTTGTAATACCTGTTATTTTTGGTTATACTGATGCAAACCTCAGCATCAGACATTTTGCATTCCTTTCAGCTTGAGTGGTAAAATGGACTTCTTGAGTTTAGTTCATGCATTAGCCAGTTTACTTGAAGGTTGTGGTTAAAATCACTTCAAACTAATACTGTGCTTTAAAATCCGTTCATTCCACGTGATTGGATTTTTACAATATAATAAATTGGCAGCACATTTCTATTGACCCTAGCTTTTATGAAACTCTGTTTTTCTACTCTTTGCTTGTCAATGAACGTGGACCCAATGCTTAAAATTTTGAATTAAGACAGCCAGCCGTATGGGGTTACTTTGTCTTCCCTCTGAACTCTGAAAAGGCAGTTGCTTCCTAGCCCATGCAGTCCTAAAATAGGGCTTTGCCGCATTCCATCATGTTCCCATTTTTTTTTTGTTAGGCTACTAGAAAGGCCAGGGAGTCTCCTGGTTGTGAGTGAGCCAAGCGCGGGGGCAGTTCCGTTTCTTCTGAAATGGGTATTAGTGAGGCTGTAAAGATATAGGGATGATGGCAGGGATCCTGTGCGACCTGGCAGGGTGTGTTAAGTAAATAGAATTTGGGTTTACTCTAGTTTGTCTGATTTAACATGTAAAGAAATCTGCAAGGGAGCAAGAAAATCCAAAAGTATATTTTATGGCAAAAGTGTACTTTGGCTGTGTATAATTTATGCCACCAATGTCTCAAGCAACTGGCAGCAAAAATGCCCAAATCTTTCAATGCCTCATACAGCAGTGGCCAAAACTCCTCCCATCCGCGCAGCACTGTCATTCATCAGACAGCGTCCACCAGAAGAGCAGCATTGAACTGGGAGCGCGTCTGCTTGCCCTAGAACAGGGTGCACTCTTACACATTTCAGATATTATTCGGAGATGCCGTGTTAAGTGCCTGAACTGTATTCCACTTTGCAAAATACCAGATAGTTTCCTTTATGGCCTGAACAGGCAATAGCGGTTTCCTAATAGCCACTCTTTGTAGTGAGGTTAAATAAGTCAGAATTATGTGACAGCGAGCAAAGTTAAAAATGAGAACCAAATGCAATATTGACAGAAACCATTGACTCAAGAGTAACTGGATGATTTTATAATAGCAAGCTGTTAAAACTTCTTGTTTAACGATGGCAAAAGCCGTTGAATTCTTTGCTTGTAAAGCTCTGTTAACTCACTTCTTTTTACTAGCTTTCCGTCCTATCCAGCCAAACACTTTCTTTTCAGCATGTTGGGAAAATCAGAGGTTTGTATCAGGTCAAAAATGGCATCAAATATTCTGCTAGTCACTCTTTTTTTTTCCCTTTTTTTATATGAGATGACACTGAAATTAGGGCCTCAGGATTTCGTAACATGTGAATTCTTGTTGCTTTTAAATGCCTTTTTAAATTGCCCTTTCTGACTTCGATCTTTCATAAAAATAAATGACTGCATTTCATATGTATACTGATAAGTATATTTAATATATACTCAATATCAGATAATATAAGTATATTATTTTACAGGTATAAAATGATTTCCTTTTCCTTCATTACAGGTATGGTGTTTTAACTATTTCCCTCCTAACCATCAATTTCCAAAGGATTTAGTGTTCTAAGCACGGACTTCCTGCACTGGGAGTAATTTTGTACCTAAGTTAGTACCTGTCAGAGCGCAGTGTCTGGCCCAGCCAAATAGCAGCACAGTGTAGAATCAGTCATGGGTGTTTTGAAGACTTTATTTTATCAGTATATTCCTTAACTAATTTTGTTGAAGATACCCAGCGTACCTGTCTGTTCTGCAAAGAGCTATTGAACTGTGGTACCGTGAACCCGCGTGTACAACCCCGATCTTGAAGCTGATGGCAGAATTCATGCAAAATAGGTAAGAAACCTGTGCAGCAGTGCTGTACATGTAGTACTCCATTTTTTTCTGTTTTGCTTGTCGTCATGATGTCCAGCTTTGCTAACTTAAAGAATGGTATTTGCTCTTGTATTTTGGAACAAAATTTACAAATCAGACTTAGCTTTCAGTGTCATTGTATTATTTTTACCAAAAATGATAGAAATGAAAAAAAATCAACTGTTAAGGATTTATCACAGGAGCACTTGAGACTGCTGTGATTTTAGAGTAAGAATAGTGGAAATGTATGCTCTAAATAAGGGTAAATACTGACTTTATAATTAAATATTTGAAAATAATCTGCACTCAAAACTTGTTGCAGATTCAAGCTTTGCCTTAAGCCAAGCAGCATACACATAAGCCTGTAAAGCTGCAACTCCCTTTACAGTATTTTTTTTCCTCATTTCTTCTCCTAGCCAAAATAGGAAAGAATGTTATCCAAGACAGCAATATTTTTAATCAACTTGTAGGTAACTTCTCCCATACCTAAAATTTTCTCTGCGGGATCACTCAAGTGGCCTCAGAATGATTCTGTGAGGTGGTATCAATACTTTACATTGCAGGTGTTAGAATGAAATTTCTGTTTTACCACAAGTAAAAGAACAATTTATTTTGGGAAATTATCATTGCACTTGGAAATATTTACTGTATTGCCCAAAGGAAAAAGAGGAAATTTGAAATGAAAAATTGATAGTTAAAATGCTCTCTCTACTGGATACCTTCATGACCAAAGTATTTAGGATTTTCAGCAGAGAAGCATGTGCTTTCAGCATTTTTTGCCTTCCCAATTGAACTTGCACAGGCAAAAAAAAAAAGTGAAATATTTGAAGTTTGGGGGAGAAAATGCTTAGTGAATCCTAGTAACAGCTGAACTGGTGCAGTAAAGTTTAAACCTGTCTCCCAGTGAAAAAGTAGCATGTATAATGTGCACTTAATCCCTGAAAGGCTGCACAGACCTTCATTCAGAGTTCCCCTCTTGTGTGGACTGGGTTGCTGGGACTTCTTCTTTTGTGTATGTTAATTGTGGCTTTTATCCCAGTAGTAAATAGAACAAATTACTGGAATAGTTCAACCTGGTTTTATGCATGATGCAGCACTCAGGCAGTGCACATTAATAGTGGTGCAGCTTCATTAAAGGAGGAGATTCTTAAAACCTAAACACAGAGTTGTAATAGCAGGAATAAAAGCAAAGAGATTCAGCAATAGTAAATCTGATGCAAAAGACGTCTCTTCAAACTACTTTCTGTATTCATGTTATTCTTCTACCTATTGGTATTCAGAAAATCTGCTTTGTTCCCTTTAGAAAACATCATCTGGGATGGCGTTTTTTCATGAGTTGTGTACTGCATTAGCTTTTACAGGTTAGAATGCATTATACAATATACTTTGACATGGTTAAAATATGTTACAGAGTATCAGATTGTGCATTATGCCACTCTGATATTGAAAAGATCTGCTGTTTCTTGGCTTTGCTTTTTTGCCTCTGCCAGTCACATTAGCATTTTGTGCATATGGAATACACAAATGTTTTAATACAGGGCACATTTTGCTCATTTGTAAAGACCCTGATTTACTCCAGTGTTTGCAAACGACCATGCAAATAGGGATTCAGACAACAAAACCTTGGGCTTGCAGCAAAAAAAGGTGCCTACTGCTGTCCCTGTGCTAGGGGGTTGTGTAAGGACTCCCACCTAGGATCAGCAGTGCATGACAAGGCAATCAAGTCAGCCAGGCAATACTCTGATTTACAACACACAGGGATGACTCCTTTGCCATTCATTCTAAGTACAAATCAATGGTAAGTTCTGCTAAAGATACTTAGAAGCTTAAGACCTATGTTTAAAATTGACTTTGAATAATTTTAATAATTTTCACTTAGGACTAAACTAGGAGTTAGGCTTCTTTATCTCGTAGATGCATAGGAAAGAGGCCCCAGAGACTTTGTCACGATCTCTGTCACCTCTCCAAACGGCGGATGCAATGGCTCTTGCAGGCTTTGCTAACATTTATGCACCAAGGGAGAGAACATGGTACCATCTTCTCAGGTCTGGACATTCATAAAAAACACATGTTGCAATTTACATTCAGAAAACTATCTTATAATTACCACAGATTTTATGTAGCAGAATAACCAGCGGGGATTAGCTGATTTTAAAAGGAAAATGGAAGCAAGGTGAAAGGAGAACCTAACTGCTTGGACGATGGTATTTCTCTGAACTATGTAGCAACATGAGATGCTCACCACTCCCGACACGAAGCAGTAGGCATTGTTTGAGCCACCACCTGCATTTTAAATTATTTCGCCTTTTGTCATATGTTTTTTGGCAATATATTTAGATAACTGTAGTGTGCATCTAATTGGACTGAAACCTGGAGTTTGTTTATCTAGTAATTGCACTTTGGGTTCAGCAAATGTTGGTTTGTTTTAGGAATGAATTGATTGCGGGTTTCTGCTTTGATGACCACCTGAATGTTTCTGCTGTTATTTTGTAGATCGCAGCGTTTAAATTTTGATGTATCATCTCCAAATGGAATTCTGCTCTTCAGAGAAGCTAGTAAAATGATTTGTACGTATGGTAGGTATTCATTAACGTTCTCTCTGCAGTGTAATTCTTTGCCTGCCTTGTGATATAAAAATCCTGTTAGCTATAGTTGTGAGCATTGATGGATTTGTGGACTACGGAGCAGGACTGTGATGTGTTGCAGCATCATCCCTTTATAAAGTACACAGCATTTTTGGTCCAGACCTTTGGAGCTCAGTTGCACTCACAGATCAGGTTTCATTCATGTATCACTGTTGCTCATATCATTTTTCTGATTTATGTGCAAGTCTGCTAGCAACTGTAAATACATGTCAGCCAAGATACAAATATGCACAGGGTGCTTGATCTTAAGCTACTGATTGATAGGTGTAGGTTGACTTTATGTATTCAAATGATATTCAAGCAGTTCCAAAACATAACAGGATCATAATAGCTTTACCCTAGAGCGCTGTTTTTATAATAAGTTGCTCCATTTTACTACTCCCACTCATTCGTGCAGCTGCAACAGGTCTTTGACACCAACTGTTTATATTAAAATTCAAATGATTTTGTAGTTTGTAATATGGCATTGTGTGTATTTTGAAAGGAACATTATCAAGTGCTTGTAAAGCAACCTCATTTGTACTTTGTATAAACAGGAAGAATCATAAATCTTCAATGATTCATATGTGTCCTCTCACTTTTGAAGAAGGAAAACTGGTGCGTCAGATTTGTTATTACTCCATTCAAGGAACATCTGGGAGCTGGAAATTATATATGTTACATTACTACCTATATGCAGAGTTTCAAATGTAATTCTGCATTACATCTGTAGGGCAGGCAAATCATATATGCAGAATACATAAAATACTTACAGCAGAAGAAATTGCACCCAAGAAATTCTTTCTTATAAAATCATTTTTCTGTTTACTTTTCAAGTATATCAAGGAGCATGCTGCCATATTTTGATTGTATTCTTGGGGAAAATTATTGATTAAACAAAAATAAAAGTCAAGTTTTCCATGTAAGCTACTTCACACATAAGGTAAACGTTTTGATTCTAACATTAGCTGCGGTCAGCTTTGTATTTAATTTACACCTCATTACAGTAAGCTTTTTTTTGATCATTTAAAAAAATACATGTAGTTGCGTTGTTGCTTAAGAGTCCCCTTGTTTTACAGTTCCCGGTTCTGCTGCATTTAAATGTTCTTTTCCTTCTCTTTTCTTTCTGCTTTCTTTCAATCAGTCCTTGCCATCCTTTCTGCCCTGATAAAAAAGATCCCTTATCCCTGGTCATCCATTCGTCTCAGTTATCAGCATCCAGTTTCGAAGCCTTGCTGAGTCAGCCGCAATAGTTGGCTTCGGTGTATTTCATTCATAACTCATGTCTACAAAACACTTTCTTAAAGAAACCTTTTGCTCTTTAATGCAGCTTTTATGGTGTGTAAATGAGGTTCAGAAAATTGTCAGCCCTAAAGTACTGGCAGCTTTTGTACATGAAGACCTGACATTTTCTGGCTCATGCTAGAATTTAATTGTGCATTTCAGGAAATCTGACAGAGCAGGGACACTGCAGACTTAAGATTTAAAGCTAAACTAATAGAGCTACGGAGCCTTTGGAAGCCCAGTTCCAAACACCTTGGTTAAACGATGCTTTTCATGAAAGGCACTTCAGGATCTGGGACATCTATTTGAGGATGCAGTCACAGAAAGAAGTGAAAGGGCCACTGAAAGTGGAAGAAAGATGAGGTGGAAAAAAGCTTCCATTTGATGTTTGTGTATTTTCCACTGATTGATTTTTGAGAAAATTATTTATTTAGAATCTTGATTCCTGCTTGAGGAAGAGGCTGTTGGTGTTTGGTTTTTAACTGTCTTTTAAAATACATTCCTACTGTTCTCAGTTTCTGAAAGGGCTCTAGATTACAGACGTGGTCTTTCCACTACTGAGGTGTGACATGGAAAAATTGTCAATGTTTTCTCTTCTGTGAGAAGTTTTATTGCCCACTAAAAGTATTTCAAGATGCTGCAAGGAATCAGATGTGAGTAGCTGCTATTAAAAATTCTTAGCATTTAGCACCAGTTTCCACTTTGCAAGATTAATTGCTTTAGTTCTGTGTGATCTTTTGAACATACAATTGAATGTGTATTAAATTCAAATCCTTTTCTCAAACGCTTAACACCTAAATTGTGCTTTGAAGATGTAAGGAAAACTTTAATCCATAGTATCCTATGACTCCTTTAAAGTATTTTTGTCTTTTATAACCTTGGCAGAGGTCTGGGAAAGGTAAGCGAGTAAACCAAATGGCTATCATAAAAGAACATAAAACTCTGTTCTGAAGCAGTATTTCCACCTTATCATCTGAAAATCGCGTGATCCAGTTAAAAGGATGAATACTTAAATGCATTCCAGTCCTGAGGGGTCACTTTGCAACTTTTGTGCTGTACTATAAGAACTAGAAACTTAAATTTTTTTCAAGTAAAACTTGACACACATTAAACATGATTTTATGGCTGAAGCAGAGCAAAAATATAAACTGAAGATATGTAGCAAATGTCAAGAGATGGCAACAAAATATATGCTTATTTATTTTACTGCGTCAGCCAAGACGTTTGCATAAGCCTGCTGCTCATAGCGAGCTCCTCAAAGCAGCTCGGAAAGATTTCTGAAACTCGGAGCAGATTTGAAATCTCAACTAGAGCAGTTACCTTCCCGAACTGACAAAGCCTCTGCGTGGCGGCAGGAGATGTGGAAGTGCCGTCTCATCCTTTCCTCGTGCTGCCCTGGCAGGGGCAGTTCTACCGTCTCTCTATCTCATGTGTAATGATGTATAGACCGTGTTAAAATAGTAATAAGAAGTATTTAGGTATTCTCAGCAATTTCAGTGCAGATGGGACCATGAGTGCTTAATTCTGCTTGGCAGATCCTACCTTGTGTTCAGGGCTGTACCAGCATGTCCCGACCTCGGGCTGATTTATCGCTGGCGTTGAGACAGCGCAGAGGGTAATTCCAACTACGGTGTCCGTATGGATGCCGTGCATCCCATAGCGCACGGTGCAGGGAGCCCGTAGCCCTCATCCTTGCTGCGACTGTGCGGCTGCTCAGCCCAAGGTTTGAGTCTTGGCTGTTGGGGCTAGAGCGAGGGATTAAAAATAAACATCTGAGGGGAAAAAAATGAGAATAGTAGAGGCCACCATGCCTCGTGGCCAGTATATTTCCCTTTTAATTCTGTATGGACAGCTCTTCCTTGCTATGTGTCTTTGGACTCCCATTTCTGTAGGAATGATGTTTCCGTGCATCTTGGGACCATCTATTTCTTGTTCTGCGCTTTCTTTACGTTTTAGTAAACCTCTTCCCTTTCATTATAGGCGACTGACATAAAAATAATATTTTCAATATGCTGTTTTTATTTATCTGTGTTCTGTCATGATATACTTTGATCTAAGTTTTTAATTTTGCTTCAGCTTTCAGCCGTTGGAGCAGTTACTGCTCGGGGTCAGCCGTGAGGTTAGCCGCAGTAGCACAGAACAATTTCCTGCTCTCGCAGCCCAGGTAGCATTTGGATGTGGATTAAATTTTACCGCATTTTTCAGTAGCCAGACACAATTATTTCTAATGAGCTTTAAATTGCTTCTCAAACATGTATTTCCAAACTTAGTGCGGTAATTCATTCAGTGCTCGCAACTTTGGAGGATTTTAGAGTTTTAGTTAAAATCATTCTTGCCGTATAAGAGGTGTTTGTAATGAGCAGCTTAGCTTAAAAGCGGAGTGCTCACTGCTCTCGATTCCTGCTCCTCTCCTCTCTTTCACCATCCTTGTTCCACAATATATGGCTCTTCATTACGGACTCGGATCTCATAACCTGTGTTTTTTTGGCAAATTTATCTCGGCTCTGTGCATGCTTTTTTGTGTTGATCTGCAAGATTTTTACACACTTTTTTTTTGTTGTGGCAGCTTTAAAAATTAGTTATGAAGCTGGCTCTCATCTTTGATTCATGTTTTGCTTTGTTTTTGTTTTTGTTTTTTTTTTTTTACATATGGCCACTTCCTTATTCTGCCCTAACATTTTAAATGCCTGGAAAGTGTATATTCAAAACAACCTTTATGGGGCAGCAGTGAATAATAAAAATTATGAAAAGGGAGAATATGTCATATACATTTTTCTCTACAAATACAATAAATTTTCACAACCTTTGTTTAAGCTCACCAAATCCTTTTCTGCCTTTCATTGGATTCACACACATTAGTTGTGTTGTTATAAAGACTGCTTATTGGGCTGAGGTGCAGAACAGACCGCTGCTCAGTAGTAGTGATATTTGTCGGAGGTTGCTGTTGTGGCTGCCGCTGGGAAGGCAGCGCAAGGGAAGGTGTCCGTCCTGACGTGCTCCTGTGTGCAGGAGGGTCTACGCGCTGCAGAAAGCATTAAGAATCTGGTGTATGGTGGATTTTATTATTTTAGACTTAATACTCTGTAGTGACACCAAACTTCCCTGATTATTCTCTACAGAGTTTTCATTTTAACAAGAGCTATGAATTTGGAACATAATTTTTAAATTCTACAGGCAAAAGGTCATTATTACACTAATTTCATTTCTTATATTGTTTCTTTTAACAACAGAAGTGAATAAAAGTGTATTTTGGGCCTTGACTACAAGCATTATAAATGTAAGCAGAACCGCTGTGGCTGAGGAGCTCTTCTTGACCTGCTTCCAAGCACCTCACTAAATTAGGTTATGTTCAGTAGTATCCATGGTGTGTGAAATATTCCCTTGAAGCTTCTGCTAAATGTTACAACTAGATCCTTTTTTTATCTGGTCAGGCATAGCCGCATAGTTCATATTGTTTTTCAATAACTAATGTTACAGTTTTGGTCTTTGTTCTAGCCTTAGAGCTAATGAATCATAGTTGATGGCTTGGGGCGCTGGTAACAGGGACCACAAGGTCTTTCCCCTCTGCTGAAGATTTGAAATCAGCTGTTCCTACTCCTAGGCCCTTTTAAAATGAGCCTGCAAGGGCAGACGAGTCCTCTGTGGGCACTACCCACTGGTAAAAAAACAGCTTTTTATCTTGTGCTAATCCCGTCTTCAGCTCTGGGTTTTCACCAGAAGGCCAGGCCGGTCTCCTGCTCCACCGGCCCTGCCCAGGGTGAAGCAGGGGGAGGAAGCGGGGCTTGTGCCTTCCTGTGTTGAATGTGCCGTGTTGATAAATGGATTTTAAGCTTTAATTACAGAGATTTGGGAGTTTGTTTCCCTGGAATAATAAAAATGATGGCAGAGCTGCCCTAGTGTCTACCTTCTAGATCTTGCATTCCCAGGCTAAGGTGTTGCTGGTTTCTTTCACCATTCCTCAACATGCTTATTCTCCCATCGGTTTCTAATTAATTCTGATTGCTGCGTGGACAACTCCTGAGCTCTTTCCATCCACTGCTGCACGTTTTATGGAGCGCTTCAAGGAGCTCTGGGCCTGGGACGTTGCCTTGCCTGGTTTCTTGCCTCGTATTAGTATTTGTATTAGGAGAGTAGAGCTTTTCAACTGATGACTTATGAGTTGAGGAAACCAAATAAAGTTCATTCAGAAAGATTAAAAATTTTTGTATCAAGAAGTCAAGTTTGGTCATAAATGAGTATCTTTCCTAGCTACCTGGGACGGTAGGAAGTTCTCCTGTCGTCTCTAGTTCAGGTGAATCTCTCCTCCCACTTTCTGCAGGCCTCAGTTCCTACTTCTAAGTAGTTTCCTGACTCAACTCCTGATCTATTTCTTATGCTGGTCTATTCTTGCTTTACAGTCTGCCAGATCTGCTGCCTTGTATTAGGTAAAAGTGCTGAAGAACATTAATGTTTTAAATGGTAACTATCCTCCTGTTTGTATTACTACATTAAACGATACCAAAAGGGTAATATTTCGATGCGTTTAGTGTTTAGAAACAAGGTTTTCTGTGTCATTTTCTTAAAGTGAAAAATGTAAATTCTAACTTGCTGGTGATCAGTGACATGAAGCAAGCAGAACTGAAGGTAAGGGTATACGTTCTGCAGATGGGAATTTGCATGGGTGGAAAAGAACTGTGTGAGGACAGAGTTTCCTTTCAGACATTAGTATGTATTAGATGACACTTCACTTTTTATTACTTCAAACATTATTTCTGAATGGATGCTGGTATAAACTGCTAAGGTCTCCATGTTGCTGTTTAGTTACCAACCATGTAAGAGGAAAAAAAAGGGATTCCATGTTTCAATGGTTTTTCTGTGGTCTCTGGGAGAGCAGGATTCCGTTCCCAAGCTGACCACAGTGATTTCTAGCCAATCTCAGGCAAGGTTTTAAGGACTTACTTGAACAACCTGTCATAGAAGAAAAATTTCTCAACTGCCCTTCACCGTTAGCAAAGTTCGGGGGAGTGAACAGTCCCCCTCACTTGTCACTCTTTGGGTCATGGTGTCATAATACAACAACTAAAATAAATAGATACCAAAGCAGGTGAGCTGAACATATGATCTGTAGAGACGTGCTTTTATTTGTAAGAATACTTGAAAAATCCAAGGTTGTGTGCTGTTTTTGTCTAGTTAACGAGCGTGAGCTACTGCTGAGTAGTAACAAAACATACGAGCAGGCACTTGGCTTCGGTTGGGGTTGACCTAATGAGGTGGCCCCGTGGTAGAGCTCAAGTGCTCAGTCTTTGCTGTGTTCATTTCTACCATTTTAGCTCGCTTTCATTAATTGCTTCAGGTTATAAAAACATGTTTTAGTCATGAAGGCAAACTCCGGGGTGTTGTGAAGATGAGCATTAAATTATTACAAGCTCCTTAGAAAACTTGGTCATGAGGCCTTATGAATAGTTAGATTGGTATGGAAGATTGCGGAGGGATCAGCGGTGCTACCACGCCGCGGAGCCAACAGTCACTATTGCCTGTTAATAGCAACAGCAAATATTTACAGGTAGCTCCATTCTTTTTCCATTATAAGCATGGAGTTTAATTAAAGTTATTCCCATCTGTGACTGGTAAAATAGAGGCTTTTGTAATGGTCATATTTGTTTTCTGAGGGATATATTAAGTGTGTGTATACATCAGCAGCCCTCCCAAGAGACCTCCACGGTAATGGACAAAACCAGGCTATGCTGCAGCATGCAAAACTCTAAAACCATGTGTTAAACTGTTCAGATTAAGGAATTTGGGAGTCAACAATGGAAATTCCAGAGCTTGTCTTTTATTTTTGCATTCTGTTTCTTTGGTTGCTTTAAAGCTCTAGTCATGCCTACTTAACCCATCTTTTACATCCATAGCAGAAACAAATTTTCTTGCAAGTATTTATGAAAGTAAAGACAAATAAAAAATAAATATAGATAGTGCAATCAAAATACTGTAGATTTTTGGGTGCTTATATAAGTTCTTTCTTTCTTTCTTTTCTTTCTTTTTATGAAAACAGGTAATCAGATCCTCTCTCTTGGGACTTTGTCAAAAGATCAGGTTTATCCGTTGAAACTCAAGGGCATTTCCATCTGTTACTCTGCACTCAAATCTGCCTTATGTGGAAATTATGTCAGCTTTGGCGTCTTCAAGTTGTACGGGGACAACCACTTTGACAATGTACTTCAGGCCTTTGTCAAAATGCTGCTTTCAGTATCCCACAGTGACTTGCTAGTAAGCAATTACTCATCTTGGGAGTCTTTATGTGAAATATGAAATAACACCACCACAGGCTTTGTATTGTTATAATGAGACAGAGGGATCTAGAACAGCTCAAACGCAGCTTTCAGTCCAATTACTTGAATTTATTTGTATAGTGACAGCTAAAATGCAGGTATGATAAAACTGCATTAAAGGCAACAGCATTTCCAGAATTTTCGGGACGCTTGTCTTGAAAAGGAGAAAAGCCAAATTCTGTCCCTTTTTACATTTGTACACCTATTTAAATTATCTGGATGCGCTGTAAAACATTGCAACAGATTGAGCTGCTCTGCAATGAGCCTCAATCTCTAAATTGTGTTTTCTACAAATTTTTAAATTTCTACAAGATTTTCTGCAGCATTAAAACACTATTCTGTTGCCTTGACACCATGTTTTCACTCCTCTGTGAGAAGGCAGCAAATCTTGTGTGCTCTCTGCCTTAATTTGATCTGTGACGCTTTCTTAATGCTGTTTTTGCTCAGAACTGCTGTTTTCTCGCAGTGAGGGACCAGCTAGATAGTTAGGTTGTTAATACGCAGATTTGTACCTGCCACAAAAAAGGCAGCCTTAGAACCAAAAAGCTGCTCTCAGACCCAATTAGTGTATTGGCTATATAGTAAAATATACCTATTTGGCACTTTCCTAGCAATTCCAAAAATAAATGCCTTAAATACTGGTCGTGAAGATGCTGATTGTGCCACAGGGTTCGGGCAGATGCCTTTGCCTGCCCAGAGCCTTTTGGAAGGCAGCACAGAAGTGCATCTTGGCGATACCTTGGGGAAATCTGTGCTAAATCTCCAAGGTTTCCGCCGAGGTGGCTCCCAGCTGCCGTCCTGTCAGGCAGACGCCCTCAACACGGTCGGGTGCTGCTTTTGCTAGACTGAGAGCTGCGCAGCATGTGGTACCGGTACTATATGACACAAGCTGCATTTTAGACTAATAATGAACTTATATTCTTTGGTAAATTTGAAAAGTAGAAAACATTGTGTCTATAAAAAGGTCTTGGTTTAATAACTAAATTAGAATTGATAACAAAGAATTTTTAAAATAAATTTTTCTATCCAACTGTTAATGTTATTAATGCCCGTATTTACTATCAACGTGTACTTTGTTTTTCAGCAATATCGGAAACTAAGCCAGGCCTACTACCCGCTATTGGAGTGCCTGACCCAAGATCACATGAGTTTTATTACCAGCCTAGAGCCCCATGTCCTAATCTATATCCTTACTTCAATATCTGAAGGACTAACTGCACTAGGTAAGAATTACTGAAACTCACCTAAAGAACAAATTCAAGAAATAGGTGCTTAGAATTTCTTTGTAACTCCAAAAGTTAATGGAGAGATTTTCAGCCAAGTTCAGACAGCAGTAAAATGTATTAGCATGCAAACAGGAATCTGGCAAGTGTTGTTTTCAGTTCATTTGCATGGCTGTTGTATCAGTAGTGCTTATTTTGCACACGTATGGTATGTTTTGAGAAATTTTAAGATATCTCAATCAACAGAAAAGAGGAACGTGATTTTTTTTTTAATTATTTATTACTTCCTGAATGTAATTCCACTTTCAAGCGGAATCAGTGTAAGAATAACATACTTTGAATAATGATGAAAAGATGCTAGTCTGATTGCAGATCATTTAATTCCTTCACTCTCTTTAATGTACTCTTTTTACCAGATTGCTGTCTGAAAAATTTATTTGGGGAGTGGGTTGTTAAAATCCATTTAAGATCTGAAGAAGGAGACAGGGCATTTGGGGGAAGGAAAATAAACGAGCTACATTTTGATCGCGTAAGAATATCCTGCATTTATAAATTTTTCTGTTCAGAAAGCTGCCTAAAACCCTACAGTAGTCTTCACTGATTAGGGCGGTGTATTAAGAGAAAAATGGGCATGTCTAACAGTTGCGTGTATAGATGTTTCTCCATAAGAGCTAGTGCTTCTCATTACCGCCCAGTGTCAGTCAAGCCCCAGAGGAACGCGCGAGTGCGCCGAGCCTCGCAAGGCTTTGCCGTGTTCAACACATTCAGCAGTTTCTGCTGCAAGAGGGAAGCCGTTCCTGGAGAGAAAATGGGAAGTGAATAGCTAAGCAACAGTAGTAAAGAAGTATTCAGGTCATTTTATTATATAATGCTGAAATCCATCTTCCCCCAAATATTTTGAGTGCTTTGTCATATATAATGATGGTGCAGCAATTTCTGCTGCTAGGATGGGTCTGCTGTGAGTCTGCTCGTTGATCATTTGCAAATGAATTTATTGCACCGAAGGACGGCTTGATTGACAGCTACCAGTTTAGCAAGCTGTGTTCATCATCAGTTATTATTCCACATTACATCTCTTCCACTTGAGATATTGGCTCTATTCATTTTAATAATTCACTAACATACCAACTGTAAAAACCTCTTTGAAAGCCTATTTGGATTCATGCAAAAGAGAGAGAAGAAAATGTAAAAGCTACGTACACTTCCACATTCGTGCCAGGCTTTCTCTGTAAGGGTGTTTCTCCCCTCACTCAAGGAAGTGGTAGGAATAAGAATAATAGGTATTTCCAGTTGTTGTTTAAAACTTCTGTGGTTTAGGTGCTTGGGAGTTTCATCATGAACTATTAGTTTTTAGGTATATAGATATTTTCTTAAAAGCTTCAGCTGGTTTGTACTCCTCATATTCTTCAACTCTTGCAACTCACTTTTGCTTAATAATCCTTACATCACCCAAAACAAATAGAAATGTTGTAGGAGACTAAAACCAAGTGTTTAACACTTTTTCTTTAATGTCACCTAAATTTTTGATACGCGATATCCATTAAATTCATTCTCTGGGTTCAAGAAATTGTATTTGTGTAGTGAATGGTTTTCCACACTCTTACAATGACTTGTCCAGATAAATTACATGTTGAGTTTGGAGCTCTTAATATAGATTATATCATCATCTTGGGAGTTAGTTAGCTGTCATCACCACCATTTTCTTAAGATTTATGCTTCTAAAACTTTGATTCCTTGAAAAATCTTGGTATCTGGGGCATTTCTGAGTCAGTGAAATAAAATGTCTTTTTTTGAGTTAATTTGTCATGTATATCCCTATGTCCTTGGTAAGTAGGCAAGTGTAACCCAGTGTAGCTTTTTGTTCACTGAATTGTATCAGTGCCACCAAAATAAATAAATAAATAGTAGGGTCCAAATAATAGGACTGGCTACAAGCCAGGCCAGGGGGGGTTGTTTTTAAATTGATGGGAACATACACACCTTTTTTTTTTTTTTTTTCCAGAAATGCATTTGAAATAGCTAGCCTTATTTAGGAAGCTAAATACCAACCAAGCACTACTTTTTCATGGAGAAAAAAAAAAGTTTGACTTTCTCCAATGTCCTTTATGTATATAAAACCTTTGAGACTCTCATTGTGATCAGCTATAGGCTAAACATTCCCCAGATCCTTATTTCTAAGGGGTATGCATCTATTTCTCAGTAAGTATCTTGCTTGATTCCACATTTTCTAAATCCTGCAAAATAGTGTGTATTCCTTAAGAAGCCCCTAGCAGTAAATCAACTATAGTGGAAGGCCTCCTGTAAGCTTTTCTTGTGAGGACAAACACTCGGTTCTCTTCTAAAGTGTTTACCTGGCTTTTGCACAGCTGACTCAGTGGATCAGAGCCTTCTAATGCAGTCTGCCTGGCAAGTTGTCACTAATCTCTGCAAAGCTTTTCTAATTCTCCTATGATTAATTGTATAGTTATAGCTATTCATTGAGGAAAAAGTAAAACAATTCTTTCCATCTTGCTGCCTAATTTAGATGTATAATTGGCAAATCCATTTGCTTTCCAGGTTTAGTCTCAAAGGCAAATAATACTGGTATTGAACTGTAAGAAATTGATGGACAGGGAAAATACCACTGAACTCCCCTTACCTTTATGTATAAAACAGCACAAAATCTTTTGATTTGTAGCGATTCAGTAATGTCACCAAACTGCTCAAAACCAATCCCCCTTCAGCGTGCTGTTGTCATATCAAGAGCAAAAGGTGTCCTCCGATTATTTTTGTTGACTGTATTTTTGGATAACGCAACACTCATACTCCACATTCGGTTACTTGAGCTAATAGCAGATTGGGATTAACTACATGGGACAAAACTACACAGATAAGTAAAAAAAAAAAGTTGTCCTGAGCTGTCACTGCTGGCACCTCCGGTGACCGCAGCCTGCTTGCTTAAACCCCCCCAAATTAGTTCCTAGATAATAAGATTTGACTGGAAACGAGACACTTGCATTGATCGCATCTTTTCCTGATTATCCGAGCTTTCATCTCTGTGTTTTTATTACTCTGTCTCGATTCTGTCTTTTCCATCCATTTCTTTCTCTACAACCCTGAATTGGTAGCTCCTTGTTTCGCTTGTTTATTCTATTTATTTGGTTGGCTGGCTTGTCTCATTAAGATTTAGTGAGAAGCTATTCTGCTCCACCGCAAGGTTCCACATGCCCAGAAGAGTCATTCAAGGGAGTTTGCTTGACGCTCCCTGTCTGTTATATCCTTGCAATCAAAAGGAAAAATGAGCATAGAGAAGCATATTTGATATATAGTTATGGGCAAATTTAAGTAGCTCTTAACACTCATATCAGATTCTCATGAGCAAATGATAGCATAGACCTGTCTGCTGTCCTGCTAAAATCACTTACTGTCGAATGTAAAATATCTACTTGTACAGTATCAGCATGTTTAGAACTACTGCTGTTTTGTAAACTGATGATAGTGATTTACTTTGTATTATTCAATTTAAAAAGAAATAGAGTTAAGCAGTGGTTTAGAAATACAGCAGAGCCCTCCTATGAAATATGTATCTTCAAATATCTCACTTGTTGTTATTGATGGTGATTCAATTCCGCCATGAATTGCATTTCTAGTTTATATGCAGGACTCTTAGTTGAGAGCACAATGAGTGCCGGATCCTGCCGTCTGCTGTGGCGAGAACCGTAACTTCGAGCTCAGCCTGGTGCAGGCGACGTTTTCCAAGATCCTGCTCTGGTGAATTCACTTTTGGGAAGTTCTTTGGCCCGGTGAAGGCAGAGTCAAAGCACTCCGGCTCGCTCGGGTGCGCAGTCAGGTGCCTTTAACCTCCTGAGATGCCTTTAACCTCCTGCTGTAAATCAGAGGGATGCTTTGGAGAATCAAATCTTAAGAGTCTCTTCATAGCTGCCTTCCCTGCAAATGTTTTCTCAGTATTCATTTCAAAATGCTCTTAGAAAAACAATATATTTATTTTTAGGTGACGAAGAGTTAACAGTGTAAGCACAGAGCTTAAGGAGTTAAGCAGACACAGATCAAAATACTTCAGTGTCTAGAGGGATGTGTTTAAATGAACACTGCGAGGTTGGCAGGCCTCCAAATTAGCATAGTTTAAAGAATTCAAGGTACATTTAATTGGATCCTTCTAATCCCTTTTCCCTCAAAATGAGCATTTTAACAGTTTAATTCCTTTTGCAACCCCCACACTTCTCTTACTCCAGTGGCCCATCTAAGATAAATACTGTGAACTATAAAGGGCCTGGAGAAGTTGTAGCTGAAGTCCGTGCAAGCAGGATAGAAGCTGCTCTCGTCTGGATGTGACATTTGCTTTTGCAGCGATCTCGGTTACGGGTAAACCGCGCACGCAGCGAAGCAAAGCAGTGAACACAGAGCTTCGGCTGGGGCCGGCGTCGGCAGGAACCACAGCTCTTGACAAACGTGTCTCCAACCCAAACTGCGGCGCTGGAGTCCGAGCATCCCCATTGCAAATGTTAAAGTTGCAGCCGCTGTTCCCAGGTTCCAGAAATCTCTCAGGTGTCAGGCCAGAAGGCAGCAGCAGCTGGCAAGGGGGAAGGGCTGCGCTACTATTTTCAAGAGGAAGAGAAAAGGAGCGTGTGTGAGCAGCAAGGACCACAACACTATTATCCTCATCACGCTGATGCATATAAGTGAAGAGAATCCTCTTTCACAGCAGCAGCACAGCAGGCACCACCTAGCAACAAAATAACTTACATAAATCAGGCAGACACATTTACTCTGCAAATAGGTTTAAGCTTTTAATCTCCCTTACTTATAGAAACAGTAAGTAAAGATATGAAGTGGCTTTTGCCTCTACTTTCCAACAGTGTCCTTTGCTGTTGTGAATTTCCATTTTGAGGACATTTATGCAATATTAGCCAGTGACCAGTGCTAGGTTGCCAGCTGTACTTAATCTGTTTTAACCTACTTGAGTTATTAGTTGTTAAATAAAGCAAATATCTGTTCCGTGATCACCTTTTTATTGATTTTCACAGCCTTGGTTCATGGTTTACTATCAGACATGTTGACTGGAAGCTACGTGGGGCAGGGAAGCATTACGAAATGCTACTTGATAGAAACCTTGACAGTAACTTGCGATTTAACCATTTCACTTGGGTAGGGAGATAAAAACAGGATTTTGGTTTTCAGGCAAATGGAGTCTCCTGAATGCGAAGCTGAACACCATGAAATCACACTGTGCACTTCTCAGTGTGCAGTGGAGTGGCTGCTTGTACAGGATCCCGCAAAAATTCATCAGGCTTTTAGTAGGTGGAGGTATCCAGGCCCTCATAAAGTGAGGGATTGACACCACTGTGTACAGAAGGAGTCTTCAGAGCTGGCCACTTCCTACATCTGAAGGTCTTGCTGATGTATCAGCCTATGGTCGGAAAGATTGCTAAAGTTAATCTCTGAGGACTGCAAAATACCATTATGAATTTTTATGTTGTGGAAACAATTTTAAAAGTTCTTTTTTTATTATTTTTAATGCAGATACAATTGTCTCCTCCAGCTGTTGCGCTAGTTTAGACTACATCGTTACCTACCTCTTCAAGCACATAGCTAAAGAAGGCAAGAAGACTCTAAGGTGTAGAGCAATTTCACAGGATGGACAGAGATTGCTTCACTTCATGCAGCAGAACCCTGAAGTATTACAGCAGGTGAATCATTAAATTTCTGGATTTATCTATTTTTTTCCTAATAGTATTGAATACCGGGATAACATTGGCCATTTAGTAACAGAATTAACCTCTATGAACTGGTAAGCAACCCTGACCAGCCTCAAGTGTGTTGTGATGACAGCTAAAGATGGAAGATATTTTCTGTCATGCTCAGAAGCTGCATGCTATGTGCTCCCGTCTTAAAGCTTACATATTTATCATGTTTGTTCATAAAGTAAGGTATGCAAGATCACCAATACATCTCTGTAAAAAAAAAAAAAAAAAGGTAGAGCAAACTCTCTAAAACGTTTTAGGAGGACAAAGATGAATTTATGGCATTGAACCACACATTTTGGTAGTTAAATGTCTAAGTTGAATGACTGTATGTTATTGAGTTTGAATATGTTATTTTGCAGTAGGTGACTCGCAGTTGAATCTTTCAGCTAAAGGTAAATACAATAGAAAGTAAATTTGGTGCTTCTGAAAAGGAGGTAGTTGCTGCAGCGCGATCAGCTTCCCAGCTCTTTCCTGCTTGTTGTAGCCCAAGTGCATAACGGTGAGATCAAGATATTAAGTTACATATCTCCAAATTTACTCTTGTCACATTCTGTTCAAATTGTACTAAACTATTTAAACATGTGCATTAAACTATTAAAACATGCACGTATACAAGTATCCCTGGATTCTTGATAGCGTTCCAAAATCACCATTTTACACAACATGTTTCCCAAGTCTGGAAGCGTTAACAAAAACACAGTTATCCACGGTAGCCATCCGCATTTTGATGTCTTTGGGTTTTCTTAATAGGTGTGCTGTCGTTTGTAGAAAAAGTGACATACGTTACAGACATCGTAGTTATTACTGTCATTTGTTTACTATTCTCATTGAAGGTAAAAAGTAACCAAGGGTAACATATTGCTGCCAACATAAGGCATGCTTTGAGAATATCAATAATGTTTATTAGTGACATCATTGAGGTAAAAGTGAGGTAATTTCCTTGTCACCGTACTCGTGTTTTACGTGTCTGATAGGAGTTTTTTGGAAACTAGCAGAGCAGTCAGCGTTTGGTGATGCGAAGTTACTCAGTAGAGCAGCCTGCGTGCAAGGACTTGGATGTAAAGGACAGAGCAGCAACCTGGACTCTGGGCCTCGTTGCATTTGCAATGTCCTCAACATAATATTTTATCTGTTAATACGCAGTAATCTTTCAATTTACGGTGTATGAGTAAGCGGTGATCTGTCTTTATTACCTTCATCCTCCGCAGCATGTATTATATTTATTTTGAATGCAGGCTTTCACATGCTCTTTTAAATATTAATGGTCGGTCTGCAGCAGTCAGCATAACTGTGATTTGCATTAGCAGCGGTGGCCGCGTCCCAAGTGCTCTGATGTCACCTGCCATCATGTCCCGGGGTCGCGCGGCACTGACCCCCGCGCGCTCTCCCCATTGATTCGGGATTTTGACTCTCCCCTTTATGAGCCGGTAAAATTGATAATTATTCAGAGGGGAGCCGAGCGCTGAGCGGAAAATCGATTCCGCCCGCTCTGCGCCGCGGCTCGGGTTACGCGCGGGGCCGCCTCAGCGCCCCGCGCGCTGCCTCCGCCGCGGCGGCGCCCCCTGGCGGCGCCCGCCTGCGCCCCGTGCTCCGCGGGCGTCGCTCCGCGCCCGGCGCTGCCGCCTCTGCTCGCAGCCTTTAGCGCCATTTAGGGACGTTATCCAGCCTATCCCAACTTCCCGTATTAATTGAAGGGGATGGAGGCGCACCAGATGTAGCCCGAGCCAGCAGAGACTTGGGTGGCTAAGCAACAGAACAGGCAGCATATTGAGTGAGCCAAAATCCAGTCTCCAAGCCATTTATTTTAACCGGTGACAATACGTTTAGACTCTAGTGTTTCGATATGATTGATGGTTTAATATCATATATAATTTTTTTAATGAAGGGAACCCATTTAAATACGTTAACATTTGCACTAGTAGTCTCCCATGTACATAACTACATTTAATCATTACTCTGATTGTTTTTGTGGTTGTGTAATTTGTATCAGCAAAATAACTATGTCAAAACCATCTTATCTTAATGAAAAATACAGTTCCTTTTCTTTCGTGCGCACTGCTGACTGCACACGCATAAAGGCAGCAGCAAGCAAAGTCTCGAGCATGTTGTTAAACGTGCAGCTCTTGCTACGTAAGTGTTGTCAATTAAGAAATCAAAAAATATTAATGAGCTTAGTGTCTTTTCTGATGCTGCTTTGTTTAAAGCCAAGTTGCTCTTCGTTGTCATGTGAATCGCGTAATTGGATTTGAAGACTTTTAGTGTTAAAATACATCATCATTAGCGATGTATGCGAAGCTTTCACGCTCTTAATAATGGCACTAAATCAGATTGGGAACCTCCTCTTAATCATGGAAGCCGCAATAGCGTCGACGCAGCCCGTGCCCGGGCTGCAGAGGGAACTTTCGTTCCGCGAAGTAACAAGTATTGTCCGCGCCGGGCGCCCGGAACAAAAAAACCTGCAGTTGGGCTCGTCGCGCAGCCTGCCGGCGGTGGCAGTGTTGGATGTGCCCCCTCGGGCGAGGCAGCTGCCGCGTGTTCGCTTTTGTTTACCCGTCCCTGGTTTATGTAGCCTTTAGGCCAGCGCATGAAACAATCGCTCCTACCGGGTCAGCTGCTGGTCAGAAGCAAAGTAAGAAAAGACTTTGCGCCGAAACGCCGCGGCCGTAATTTCCGTGCAGCTGGCACCTGCTACTGGTGCGCGGCGGGAGGGCGCGGGGTCAAAGAGGCGGTTGTTCTAAACTCAGTGATGGCTTAAAGGGACTTGTAGATTAATCTGCTTTATTAACTTCTGTATATTAGATAACTATTGCCGTGAATGACAGTCCGTCTTTCTGAATAAGTCCCTTCACCTCTTTCTCTTTCAAATTGGCTTTTGAGTAATGAATATTAAATAGAATGCGTTTCAGGGTAATTAAATGAAAGCATTAGGGCGATGCTGTTTCACAATCATATCTATAAGTTTCGTGTGCATTTGGCTGGCGTTATTACTGTGTGTTGCTTTTTGCCAGCGGAACAAAAAGCGTAAATGTTTCAATTAAAGAAGAAGAGCTGGCCATATTTCTCAATAATCTTGCATCTTCTACGCCACGTAAATATTTTCAAAAAGCAAATAAGTTTAAGGAGAAGTATAAAAATGTTTTATTCCTTGTTTACGCAGCTCAATGTAATATTTTACGTTACTTAGAAATGTTCAATTTCTGCCGGTCCATGGTATATAAAATCCTAGGAGGTGCTGGTTTGGGGAAGGGCAGAAAATATTGCCATTCAGTAGAATCTAACTAGCGATATGAATAGCACCAATAATTTTGTAAAGTTCACATTATAATTCAAAATCCAGTTAGAAGTGATGCTTGCAGTCGGGAAAGAAAGCAATATCTTTACAAAATGGATAGGGAAAGGTGACAATCCATTCCAGCATCATCCACTGGCAGATTTGCTGTGTGAGTAATGAAACTTGTTCGCAGTGAACAAACACCTTCCCCTTCCTGCAACGGGAAAAAAAAGTTAAATTTAAATTTCTAGAATCACAGTGACTGCCAGGAATTTAATTGCTTAATTGCTGTGGGGTATCATAGTGATGGTCCTTCCAAGCCTATCGCGGATGAGGCGATGCTTGCGTGGAGATCCAGCACGTGAGGAGGAATCGACACAGAGGTCTGACCTGCTCTGCGGTCACTTGAACATGGGAGATGTGTCGCAAAAGGCTCCTGTGACCAACATACACTAGAACAGTGACCAGCATACACTAAATGCATTTTATTTTTCTTTAATTCAACTGTGATGGCTTTCCAGTTTCCAGAACTTGAGTAATATCTCAAAATCCTCATTTTTGCAGCGAAAATTGAAGTTCATGTGCATTCACATGTCTCCAGGAACCCACACAGTAAAAACAAATCAATACAAAAATATTCTGAAGATTCAAAACAGATTTGTGAGACTTAGCAACCCCTTTTGGTTTAGCTTTACCAAATGCTTCCAACCCTTTACTGGGCAAACCAGGAGCAGGAACAGCTTAGCTCTTGCCAGAGCACTCCACACAAAGGACTGCAGCGTCTGACCTTTCGTTGTCGCTGTGTTCCTGAATTCATGTTTCGTTTCCCTTTAAAAAAAAATTAAAAATGAAGTGTGTGCAGCCACCGTTCAAAATCTTTTTAGTGTGACAAGTAAAGTAATCTTCCATTGATACTTAAAAGTCCATCTGCGGAAATTCAGCGTGAATGTTGAGAGAGACGCAATATCTATTGAAATGTTGAGTGTCAAACTGCCAGGGTAATGTATTTAGTATGAAATATAATATTCAAGGCATTTTGTTTTGATGACTGCATGAAATGGCCTTGTGCTCTTATCCTTTGTTGTTGTTGTGAAAGATGAGATTCGCCGGGAAGAGCTGGTGACTATCCAGGACGCAGTGGCAATATGCTTATTACCATCTTTATCATCCGTCTTTTAGGTTTATTTGCAATAGCTTCAGTTACGGCTCAGTTCGCTGGAAATGGGAAAACACTTTTAATTGTTACACAATCTGAATTAATTTATGAGCAGTTGGGGCGCAGAAAGGCTTGCTGTTGTTAGGCAGTGCTTAATTAATACTTTGATTAGCCTTTTTAAGTTGCGAGCTTGTGCGCTGCCCTGCTGAAATGGAGCAGGTCACCGCTACGTGGAGGAGCTTTGCTTCATGTTTTAGAGCCAGAAACCTGCTCCTGGGCTTCTCGCTGTGATTTCCTTCAAGGTGTGGCTTAAAAGCCCAGCCTGCCTCCCTCTCCCTGCTGATTATATCAGTATCAGCACTAAACCGAGGTTAGTACAAGCCAAATCCTTACCCTGGTTCTCATTTGCTCTGCGCTGCTGGTGGCTGGGGCTGCCCTGGCTCCGCTGCTGGCAGGCGGCCACCCCGCATCCTGCTCCCAGCTGCCCGGGGCAAAGCAGCAGCACTGGGATGAGGTGCCCGGAGCTCCCGGTGCCGCTGCAAGGGCAGGGAGGCCTCCTGCTCGGCCAGCATAGGACGGGAGCTCAAGCCCGAGCATGCAAGTTGCTCAGGCTGGGAAGGTAGAGCTGGGCTCCTTCTCTGCCCCCTCCAGGGGTAGCTTTTCCCATAGGTAAAGCACTTCCAGAGACAGAATCCGAGATTAGTGTCCAACTGGGTTTAGCCTAAATGCTTCTCCCACCATGGCCAGCCTTTTGGGAGGCCTTCTTGGAATAGGGGGATCAGAAACCTAGTGATCCCCAGGTAAAGAATGGAAGCTTTAGATACAGGAGCATTTTCATTTTTGGAGGAACTTCCATCCTGGAGGAGCTTCATTGCTGGAGGAACTTCATTCCTTCTAGGAACTCAGCCTAGTCCAGCACCAAAGCTATGCAGCAAATCTATGTAGCAGATTGTGCCACCTGCTTGGAAGTGGCTGATTCGTAAATAAGTTGTTTGGGTCAGTTTAAAGTGGCCCCTACAATAGCTATAACTGAAAACCTCTTGAGTGCTACTAGATTTTGGGGGAAAAAATCAGGTTCATTTTGCAATCTTGAGGTAGAATAACTTTCTGTCAGGGAGCACAGATGGGTAGGCAGAAAGAAGCTGTGCAGGCAACAGGAGTTTGCAAACATCTGTCAGCTGCAGCAGCTACCCAGCACACTTCAGCACTGTGCGAGTATGTGACGCTCGGCAGAGGCCTTACGGGAGCTTGGGCACAGGCAGAGGAGAGGTAGCACCCAGGAAGGTCGTAATTAATGGAATGTGTCCCCAGTGCCTGCAGGGAGAAGGTGTTTGATCCATCAGGCGTCTTCCCTCTTGCTGGAGGTAGCTGCTCCGGGCGTTCCTGTAGCCAACCCTTCTCCCAGCAAAGCTGTGTCCCACGGGACTTGCTGCTTTATTGCAGGTGAGCTGGAGTGGCCAGGAGCGTCTTCTCCAGCCCTGCACCCCGAGGGATGCCAGCTCACCCGGGGGCATCGGCTCCCTTAGGGCAGATGGGCCTGCTCTGACAGCAGAGCTTCACCAAGTAACATAGCCCTTTGTGTAAGCGATGCAGGGGCAAGCAGGATTTTAGACACTCGTATGATTTAAGAGACACATAGCCCATCACGAGTGTGCTTTGGATTAGGGGAAAGAGATTAAGCTGGCTCTTCAAAACAGCCTAGTTTAGGCAGGTTGTTTCATGGTGAGTAACTGTTGTTGCAGCACGGAACGGCTGCCCCCCCTGCAGCCCCGCTGCTTTCGGGTGTAGCACAAACATCTGCGTTACGATCGTGTCGGCCCTTGACTAAGGGTAGAAACCTTAGTTCTGCAAGGCCCTCTTTGCCCCGCTGATCCATGTTACGGTGCCGTTAACATATGATGCTTCATTTACAGTTTGTTTTAACCATGGAAAAAAATGGAAAACACTGCAGCAGATCTGGTCTAGTAATTTTATTGGACAAGTGCTTGTTGTTGGCATTAAGCCGTCATCTGGAGTGTATCTTTTTTGTATAAATGGTGAAGTCTGTGCTCACACATCTTGCCCAGATCCTGAGCGAGGTACAGGCTCCTCACTGACCTGAGTTGACTTCATAATTTAGAGGGACAAGACTTAGAAGTCTTAAATGCCTACATATTGCAAATGCAACTAAAAAATGATTTTAGTGTGGGAATAATGTACTGGTTTCTACTTTCGGAATAACAGCCTTGAATTTACGTATCTGCTCTGAAAATCCTACCTTTGAACAGAGACTGAAAATGGAAAATATCAATCTGAAAGTTGGGCTTTCTAGTAAAATAAATATTTTACAACAGATGAAAATTTAAGGTACGCAGTAATCTCGGAGCATTTAGGTCTTGCTGATGTTATTAGTAAATGATGATCCATTTATTGACATAGGAAAAATTGATGATGGTTCTTTTATCATCAATTCTTGGTTATCATCAGTTCTTGGTTCTTTTAAGAACTCCGAAGGACATTTAAATTAGTAATCACAGGTTCTAAATTAAGAGCTGACTGCCTAAGGGCCCAGCTGTGAAAACCTACCAAGCTCCACATACCAAACAACCAAAATCTGAATCTTCTGACTGGAGAAAAAAGTGCACTTACCATCCAGGTGTTTGGTTAAAAGCTCTTTATGTTCTTAGGTCCTTCCAATTTTTTTAGCTCCTTCCAAATCCTTTGTAAAGCATTACATAATGCCGTCTCTAGCGTTACGTAATGTTTGTTCTCTATATTAAAAACATGATTAGTTGCTGCAGGATAAAATATTCATGCCAACATATGGAAGAGGGACATGAGTTACGGGCCCTGCTATCATGCGAGTGCTGTTCTATTGATAACGTGAAGCAACCAAAAGGCTTTTTAATGGCAAGGCATCCACTTTACGGGCTTCCTTTAGTAAAAGTTTTCTTAATGAGTGGTGTCTTGAACAATATTTTCCTCTCCACCCAAGAAAGAAAGAAGGTCTGAAAGGAAAGGGGCTGTGAAGAATTTATTGGAAGAAGCTTCCCCTTACCTCTTTGGTCCACGGGTTCTTCCATAAAGAGCAAATGCATCACGAGAAACATTGAACAAATAAAGTGATACTTCATGTTTAGACTAACAGAACCAGAGGCAGCGATTTTGGTTTGAACCATGTAGAAAATAGATTATCTCCTCTCCTGTCCCCTTCTTTTTTAATATCTCTTTCCTCACCTAGAGACTTTGTGTTTCGTGCTGAGGTACGAGTAGGGAGCTGAGTCTTTCAGGTCACAGCTGGCTGCACTGGTTACACTGAGGTCTCTCTTGCACATTTTGAAGCTCACCAACATCTGGGAAATGCCTTGCAGTTCTCAGAAGAACTGAAATAAAAATGCCAATGCTGCTGCTGTTCTTGTCTGCCGCTGGCGTTAGCGGCAATGGGCAGTGATGTCAGCTCGTGTGCTCACCTCCCTGCTTCTCTGTTAATGGGAAAGGTTTCATCGTCGTAAAATTGAGCCTAACATTTTTGTGCATGTTGCCATCATAAACATCAGGGTATGTAAATGCATGCTGACAAGTACAGCATAAAGAGGGAGGCACATTATTTCAGTGCCTTCTTCAGGAGTTCCAAGAGTTTCTATTCCTTCAGGATCTAAGCAACTCAGGGAAGCATCGTAAGTGCCCTTCTATGTGAAACTCTGTGAAGTTTCTGGAAACTCTTTTCTGCATGTAGAGCAGGAGGCCAAATCCAGAGAGTGAAAAAAAAAAAACAACAGGTTGTAATGAGGAAACATGAAAAATGGGAGAAGGAGTCTTACAGTCCTTAATCCTGATGGAGTTTGGCTCGGTGGTGGCCAGCTGGCTTTTGTTAGTGATACAATACACTCTTGACTGCATCAGACCTAGGTCTGGTACGACAGATCGGTGTGCCCTGGTTTTACACTTGCATTTCATAATGCAGCATCCACCTGCTTGATTTTTCACCCTTGAAGGGAGAAGATTCTACAAAAACAACCTGACTGTCTATGTCCCCAAGTAATCGAGTTATGTACCTCCATGAGCGGCGTTAATTGCTCTTGCAGAGCACTCACGGGCAGGTTTTACAACCCTGCTCTTATTAGTACTAGAGACCCGCTAGTCCCAGAGCCCTTCTGCACTGCCACAACTTTGTGTGAGAAGTCTCAGCACTTGGCAGTGTTGTAACTGATGGGATTGCAGGAAGAGGTTCATCTATGCAGAAAACAGACGTGCACACACGTAGCTTCATTACATGTGTCCAAAGAGCCCTGACTAAGTCCTGTGGCCTGCGCTGATCCCGAGTGCTGCACAGGTTCCCTTGCACTGGTCATTGGAGTCAGAAGTGACGTTAAAAACATTTGACTTTGACTTGAGTGGTTTTATTTCATTATTTAAGAAATGCTCCTGTCTAACCTGGAGATAAATGAAATTACAAGGAATTGTGTTGGCTGCTCATGAACTCAAAGCAAGTTTCTGTTAGGGCTTGCATGGAGTTTTGAGTTGTTTGCATAAATACCAAAGCAATATAGAGCTGGTTCTGTCCTACGAGTAATGGAAAAATAGCTTGCCTGGCAGGTAAGCTGGGAAGTCAGTGGAAAGATTGCCCTTTCCCACACCAGAGCATGTGTTCCCAACTTGCAAGCTCAAATAGTTTGTGGATATCTCTATTTTCTGTGTTGCAGGTGATCTTTACTGCTAGGATTCATCTTTTTCATTTAGTGAAACATGCTGTTTGACTCGGTCCTGGTCAGTTATTACAGGCTAGTTTGCAGTGCGGCAGCTCTCTGGAGACCCCGCTCGTAGCTACTCATTGGCCTAGAAGAAAGGATTTAATGACTTTCTACTTCCTCTCTGTTTGGTTTTAGGGTGTAGATATTTCATAAACGTGAGTCAAGCTATTTGCTGGTGACATTTTACAAATTTTCACTCTGCTTAATCTCTGAGTAATGTTTTTAGGCTCGTATATGTTGTGGCCTTTGGCATTTTGGACTAACGTGTCTCAAGGATATGTCAGACCTTTTTATCTGTAAATGGCTTCTATAGCTATTTTTTAGCTCTTTTTACAAAAGTAGTGCCAGTCCCTAAAATAAGTATACCCTTTCTTGCTACATGCTGGCAGAGGTAAAGCTGCACAAGTCAGGAAAAGGAGGATGCTCTTTGTGGACTCTCTGAAGGCTCTGGTTACCTGCCAACCAACCCACTAAAGAAAATCCTTATCCTTTATTTGGATGCTAATGATACTTCATTGTATGCACTGGTGCTTCTCAGTGGTTCCAAAAGCTGATGAAGTAGCTTTATTCCTGCTGCAAAACTCCACAGATTAAGTCACAGAAGTAAAATATTGAAGATCACATGCAGGATTTGTGACCAAGCTGAAAATAGTATGAGCCGTTCTGGACTCTCTGCAGTGTAAGGATTGCCCCTATCAAAATAGGGAATGCTCCATTCAAACACCTTGCAGTTTCACATAAGAAGAAAGGTGGGTTTGAGAGAACCAGAATCTTGAATAGCACCTAGAGATTAATCTGAAACTAATATAGATTACTGCTCACATATGTATTACTCTACTGGAAACAGTGTGAGAAAGGGGCAGATCCCTGGAGCGGTATCAAAGTCTGTATCTTAAATGAACACTACTCTAAATCTCACAGAATTGAATCTCAATTCATATTTGTTTCATCCTCAATGATTACAACTTCTTCTTTGGAGCAGACCTTTGACATTCATTTTCTTCAGCTTTCTCCAGATAGTAGTTCTGGTTATGGAAATATTTAGCTTGAAGGATAACTTGTGCAGTGTCACAGGCCTATATGAGATTCCAGTGATTTCACAACGTTAGTCACGGCCTCATTATTGTTTTTTTCTCTCCCAATCATACACTATGAGAGCAGTATCCAAATTCAAATGACCTGTCTGCATTTCCTTTCAGATGATGTCAATCCTGATGAACACCATCATTTTTGAAGACTGCAGAAATCAATGGTCTGTGTCAAGACCGCTGCTAGGACTTATACTCCTCAACGAGAAAGTGAGTATTTCAGAAATTCTGCCAGGTTCCCTCTTCACGTGCCCAACTAGCTCCGATATGTTATTTTATATTGTACAAAATTGCATGTCACCCTTTCAAATTCTCTGTCTTGTTTCCTGAGATTTTACCCCCTTTTTGCCCTCACTAAAAGCAGGGAATGGTGTTCAACTCATGTACATCATAAGTGCACAGATTCATTCACAAAGGCTGACTGACTTCACTGGGATGGAAAGTCCTCTCAAGCCTTTATCCCAAGACTAATGTCCAGCCTTAGATTGAAAGAATAACTTTTTATAAAAACATGTCAGAGCTTTGCTTTTCCAGAATGAAACAGTAAATGAAATTATGCAAGCTCCTGTGGCTTTTAAATAGGAATCTGAAACAAGAACACTATGGAAATCTCATCAGAAAAAATCTGCTTCCTAGAAAAATACTTAAGCTATTTAGTCATTTATTTATTTATTTTTCTGGAGCGTTTCACAAAACCAACTGGCTGGGGGGGATTATCTAAGCCTTTACACTTAAGCACTCTCATTGATTGCAATTTGGATTGCGTGCATCTGCGGCAGAGTCTGTAAACCAGGAAATACTCTGCAATTTGCCCTCTCAATAAAATCTGAAACTATGAATTTGGATGTACCCATCATGCTTCCCTTGTGACTTAGTATAGACAATATCATCTCAAATGGAAACCAGCTGAGTGAATGAATATGAGCTCATCTAAATGTGTGCATTTTTTTGTGCGGCGAGGCATTGCTTCTGAAGACACTGACCTGTTGTATGCTCCATACTTCAGAGCTGGCTCTAACTTTATTCTGAATTGCTTTATCTCTTGGGCAGTCACAAGCCTCAGTGTATTACTGCTTTGGAGAATGAATTGTCTATACAATAAGAGGGTGCTGGAAAAAAATAAGACACTAAGATTAGCAGCAACCGCATACATTAAAATTCAAACTGAAATCCCAGCTATGGAAGGAAACTAATAGAAGAGGAAAATATATCAAGAAGAGAAGCGCTGTCTCATCATTCACCTGTGCTGAAGGATCCAATTTTAGCCATATCCAATAGCACTGTCATTCATCTTCTTGGTGTGTTATTGTGATTTAAATCCAAGCTCTATAAGAGAGAGCAGTTCTTTTAAAATGATTGAGAGGGAATAAGGGCAAATTCAGTGTTTAGGAAAACTTTATGACATCACAATATTATACTTTACAGATGGAAGCAATATTTCCTACTTTGGAAGGAAAACTAATCATTTTCTATCTGCTCTGAGTCACTGCATCATTATAAAAGTGGGAAATAAGTAGTTTTGTGCATTCCCAATCTTGTTCGAGACGACACTTTTGTTTATATAATGTTTCTGATTTATAGCATTTAAGTATTAGCTTGACTATATATTAATTATGTGGTTTTGATGTTAGCTGCTTCGATATGAGACGAAATTAAATATTTCACTTGAAGATAAAACCGTGGAGCTGTAAATCATAAGGAACAAATTTGTGACTGGCAGAAAATTCTCTTTGCTGAAATTAGACTAGTTCTAATGATTATGTGTTTTGTTTAGCAGACATGGATATGTACAAGCACCTTTGCTTAGGAACACGTCCTACACTTGTAGAAGGATGAAGAACAGGAAACATAATTTATAGTATTCGTATGGCCCCTTTTGCATCAAGCATATTTATTTTTTGTTCAGCAGGGCCCCAGAAATAAAGGAGGAGGCTGTACCCATGGCTGCAAAAGTTGCCTTTCCTTAGATCATTTCAATGCACTGCTGCTTTGATTAATGAAAACGGGTTTCTTTATTTCAGACCAGGTCTCTTTCTCCACAGCAAGTGCACACCCTGATTTACTTTTATTGCTTGTTCTCCCCCTCCTTTGTTTTAGTGGGATCTTCTTTGCTATAGCAAAGGAAGGGATCCGGTTTATTTGGGAACTCAGAAAAATAGGGATGCACGTGGCTTTGTCACCCTAGGGGTGGCTGTGCCAAAATGGGACTCGTATTCAAGTCCCCTCTGGAGCGATGCTGAAGCTTTTGAGACAGGGTCAGCTTGCTGGGCAGTGCGTGGCTTGCAGGTGGCTCCTGGCGTTGCCCTTTGCTTCACTGCAGCAGCAGCAAGTTGAAATTGAAATCTTGGGGCAAGAGATTGATTTTTGGGCAACAGAAAAACATCTTCAGGTTCTGATGCGGTGGCAATAACGTCCCTTGTTGTCCCTCCCCAAAGAGCGCCACAGTTCCTAAAGAGTTTGGGACCTGGCTGTTTGATCAACTGCTGCCTCTGCTTGCAAGACTGCTCTAGTTGTGGAGAGCCAAGATGCACAATTCTGCCTTTTTCTGGCTCAAAAAGAAGTGGACTGAGTGCAAGGAATTTTGCAAGCAGACAGTAAGGAGATGTGCACTTCCTATAACCTGTTAATTTTTCAGGACATGGCTTTAGAATTGCACGATCTTACCATAGATTATCTTATTATCCCCCCTTCTTTCTTCTTTCTGCAGGAGAGCAGCAGTTTTGTTGGGAAACTTAGGCATTTAGTATGAGATTTCAACAAGTTTGGCAAAAACATGTTAAATCACAGGCTGCCCTGCCTTTTAACTGTCGGTACAGGACCATACACCCTGAATTTTTTTAAGTTAAATTAATATTGGAAAGTCTACCACATTTTGAATACTGAAAACTGATTTTCAGCCCACGAATAACAAGTTTTCTTGTTAGGCATCTGGAATTTGGGCATGAATTTAGACCCAGCTGAGCAGTTGCAAGTGAGGTCATTTTATCTGTGGTTATTTGTAACCATTCTTGAGTTTAAAGATCATGTTTCTTTGCACATAGCTTCTGCTTATCTTTGACGCTTGGTCACCAATGATGCAGTTTGGACTGGTGAAGTTTTCCAGTAGCAGATCCTGGAGATAAAACCACTGTTTTTGCTGTCTCTTAGGTGCTTAGACAGGGAGAAGACACCGTGGATGTGTCTGTGCCCTAGGACTTGGACTGAAACAGCCAATGGAATGAANTCCTGGAGATAAAACCACTGTTTTTTCCTGCTGTCTCTTAGGTGCTTAGACAGGGAGAAGACACCGGCACATCCATGTGCCTGTGCCCTAGGACTTGGACTGACACAGCCAGTGGAATGAAGTCCAAAGGGGATTATGTGACCCCCTTGGCTGCGGTAGTGTGGTTGGTGCTGCCACTGCAGGTCCATGGCTTTTGAACTCCCTTCCAGTTGGATATTTATCCTAACAAGTAACAAGTGGTATTTTAACTAGTCTGTAGATTGCTTTTAACTGCAGTTCCCTAAACGCAGCTTGTGTAGTTTCCCAGCTCAGCACCTTGTCTTTCTGAGAGCAGAATTTCAATTTAAAGAACGTGAATGTGAGAAAGGGCCTCTTCAGAGGTGAAGCAGTGCTCGGCTGTGCTGCTGAAATGTTCTGCTAGGACAGGCAGTGCCATCAGTATCTCAGAGAGCACGCGCTTGTTCAAGAATGCTCCGAGCACAGGTGAGTACCTCTGTTTTTATATTTCCAGCCCTAATTTACAAGTGTTCCCTACTTTTTCTTTTTTAATCACAGTACTTCAGTGAACTGAGGGCCACCTTGATAACCAGCCAGCCAGACAACAAGCGCGAGGTCCTCGACCAGTGCTTTAGGAACCTTATGGAGGGAGTTGAGCAGAACCTTTTGGTAAAGAACAGAGATAGGTAAGTTCATAACACAAAAGTGAACTGCAAGAATGAAAGATAAGCAGAACCTTCAATTGGAAAAAAAATATATAACATAGGGAGTGATCTGGGTGGCCTTAAGCTGAAGCTCCTTTTGCCTTTCTTTTTAAAGATAGTAGTCTATCAAATAATTCGTATGTAAACTGAACAATTAGAAGATGAACATTTAATAAATGTCTTAGTCTGAATTACATTTCCTAGCTTCATCACAAAGTCTAAGTTTGCCAGGCCTCAGGTGCTGCTTTTTCTGTTTGGGAGAAGCTGCATCACTCCAGCAGGTGAGTCCAGCAGCTCCCATTTTTCAACCTTAAATCTCCCTGACGAAGCCCTTCCCTCAGCATCCCGCAGTGCTGCTCTTCTGACGGAGTCTGTTCCTGCTGCTCTTTGGCGTAGACAAGTGCTTGGGAGATGACAGCATGGGGAGGGTTCAGTAGGGCCGATTACATATCGAAGATTAACACGGCAGGAGGTGTTTTGACGAGTCATAAATTCACCCGATCTTGTCCTCATTAGAAAACCAGAATGGAAATCACCACAAACGAAATGGAGAGTCTGGCTGCAGTTAAAAGACCCTCTAGCTTTCTGTTATTAACTAGATGCATTTTTTTTTATTCTATGTGTGTTATGCATCCAAAACAAAATCTTGAAAGTATAGAGACATAATCTCAGTCCAGATTGCAGAACTTCCCAACTTGCTTGAAACAAACTGGAAAAGGTCTTGGAGGGAAGCAATGGCCAAAACCATTTGGTGATTTTATTTCTCTGCCATCTTGGGAGAGTTACAGCTTGTCAAAATCCTAAAAATTAGAAATCTCAGATGGGTCATAATTCTTTGTTGCTGTGAAAGTTATTATAGCTTTGTTTAATGCTTAAATATTTTTGCATTTATTATAGTCTTCACAGTTTTGTTTCATTTTCCTACAAAATTCCAAGATTAAAGATGCAAATTCCCTATGGTCTCAGCATGGGCAATAGCCAGAGAAAGGCGAGTGTGGGTTTGGAAACGAACCCAAGGAATATGAAGTTTGCATCCATACCCTTGGGCTGACTTTGTGTGACTTCCCATGTGGGAAAAAGGGAGAGGCGCAGGAAAAGGCTGTGCCTGCAGATAGGACATTTAGTAATCACCGCCTTCACGTATGCCCAGATGTAACGTGCGTTTTTGCTCAGTTTGGGGAGTTTCCTAAAACGGGCAGTGGGCAGGGAGCTCTGGTGGACACGCAGGTGGGTGGCGGGTGCAGGGGACATGGACGGTTGAGCAGGAGGAGCAGCTCCTGTCGCGGCAGCATCATCCACCCACCCTGGGAAGACTCAAGCCGCCTTCCCCAGCGCGTGGCACGGCTAAAGACAAAGATTTTCTGCTTGCAGCGCCTCATCTGCAGTCGCGCTCAGGTTTATTCTGTGGAGCAGGAGGCTTCTTTTAACTGCATTTGTTTAAATTTGAGCAGAAATCAATTTCCATTAGTAAGGAAATACACGCAAAAGTGGAAAATTATGAATAGAATAAGGAATGAGCTCATAATTGCATCCTGTATTTCCATGCGCAAGCCCCAGTTTACCACTCTGCTGCCACACGCAGCCATTGGTTTCCTTTCCATTTAATCTACATTTAAGTTACTCTTTCTTCTCTTTCTTTTTTTTTTCTTTTTTTTTTAACAATTGTTAAAATAAATATACCCAGGAGCAGGTTCTATTTAACCAAACATTTGGGGTCTTTTTTCGCAGGTTCACTCAGAACATGTCAGTGTTTCGGAGGGACATGGCCGAAGCGCTGCGCAGCGAAGGGGCCGCGGATCTCAGCAGCCTGGACATGATGAGTTGACAACAACTTGGGCTGATGGCGACACCGACTTGGAGAGTTTGGGAACCCCCCTCTACTGTTCGATAGATTTTTGACCCTCGTGAAAGCTATTTTTTTAAAGATAACTTCTGCCTTTTTATATCTCTGGCCTAAATGTAAGGATTTATAATAGTGAAAACGGTGTAAAATCAGCCTTAGCTTGAAGAACATTTTCAGCCTTTCTTATCAAAATTTATTATCTTGTTCTTTTATCTTTACGAAACGATGTAGAAACAGTACTTAACCAAAGAACAAAATAAATATGCATTGCTTCTAAATTTGTATTAGTTAATGATTCTCAGTTCAATACCTATTAGTAAGTGATGTTTCTGATCACTAAAGATTTCACGCTCACTTTCACTGCGGCCGTATTTGTGTGAGAATGAGATAAAAAAGAGTATGAATTTTATGTGACATCTTTTTGAAACAATAAAATCATTATTTTTCTACAAAATGTTACCCATTTCTTTTCAGCACCAGAGGCCGGTGACAAAAGGTGGGCCACAAAGTAGAAGACCTAAAATAAACATCTCAGTGTATAGTGCCAGTTGGAGAGGTGCGTAGCACAAGGAAGGCGAACGCTGCCTCTGACCCAAACACTTGAGCGGGTTCCGTGTCGCGCGGGGGATCGCGGGGCTCGTCCAAAGCCATTACAGGCAGTTAGAAATGGCTGCGATTGGTTTGAGTTGCAGCATTTTTTCCCCCAGAAAATCTACTTCAAGCGTTTTTCATGCTGTTCTTATATTTGCATATCAGTAATATTTCAGCACTCATTAGATAAAAATATGAGCTTTGCACTGTGGGATGCAGGGAGCAAAAGCCCCCTTTTTTTTTTTTTTTTTTTTTCCTGTGGAACTGCTATTTTCCCACATCTTTTTTCAACTTGAGGACCTAAATCTGAAAGGTCGTTGTTTGGTTAAGTAATTATTTGTTTTTTTTGTAAGTTCAGCTGAAGAAATTAACCCACTTCTAGTCAAAGAGTCTGATTGCAAGCGTGCGGAGTACCCAAGGAAAGGGGCCAGCGGAGGTGACTGGGGTATTTCTAAGTGTGGATTGAGAGCCTGGACCTGTGTATCGAGGCTGGAAAACCTTACAGAAAGTTGGGTCCTGATCTATACATCACAAACCTAAAAATGAGTCGTCATTAATTTTCCACTTTGCTCTTTGATGAAATGGAAGTTGTGGCTGCCAGGTCCAACTGGGGAAGCTGCGAACGTGCTGCCTGCCTGTGTGTGTGTGTGTCCGTGTGTGCACGTGAATGGGGCTCGTAGGCGCACGGATACATCTCGGAGCTGGAACCTGGGGAAGGGTTTCCCCTTTCTCGCCCTGTGCTCTGCACCAAGCACTTCTGGGGCAGTTTTGCTACATAACCCTGCGTTGCTGGCGGTGCAAGGTCGTCCTTGGTGCTCACGATGCCCCGGGGTGCCTCGTTACACAAACAGGGACTCTAAAATGTCTCAGCTTCCTTCCCAAAACGTGTTGTGCAGAGTCAGGGTGAAGAGGGACGGCAGCGGGATGGCTGTGGGAAAGGAGCCCCAATTCCTGGTCCCTTTGCCTGCATCAGGAAACAACGAAGTAACGTGACCTCTAAATAAGTCCTGAACCTCATTAGTGCATTCCCGCAGTTCACGATGAACCCTTCAAACTCTGTAGGAGAAGGTGTTTCCTTGCCCTATTAAAAAATGCTGGTGGGGTGGCTTTTAGGCACCCGCGGTGCGCTCGCTGCTACGAGCGCTGCTCGGCCCCGCTGCTTCCTGAGGTCTGCAGAAAGCGCAATAAAATATGGAAGTTACGTTTCTGCGAGCAAAAGCCCGAGCATGAGTTATTTATAAGGGCAAGATCCAGCCGGTATCACGATAAATAAACCTTAATGGAGACCTGCGGCCTGCCTCCTAATGCAATCCGCCCGACAAAGGGCGGATT
>VWPW01015943.1:151559-222885 GCA_013389825.1 Crypturellus undulatus | reverse complement strand
AGTTTGCATGTATATCTTTGCTGTGTCCGACAGACCCTTAATAAGGGACCTTAGATGGACTGGGTGTACTGGAGCCATTAACAGAACATCAACACGTCCTTGGTCATACATTTCCTGAATACAAGCAGCCTTCTGCATTGCCTCTGATAAGCCAGACAATCCTTTAACTCTTATTACTAGTGGCTCGCCTCTTTCTCTGGGGTCTATTCCCCCTGCCCAGTAAGCAACTCGAACAGTAATGGATCGATTAGCATCTGGGAACCCCTCATCTAGAAACACTCCTGGTCCCCAGAAGCCTAAAGATTCTTCTCTGTCTAACAGTATTCTGTCACCATCTCTCCACAAAGAGAAACTCTCTACAAATATTCGGTTTCAGTTTCCCCAGGCTTTCTTGCAAATTTAGTCTGCAGATCTCCTAATTCTAATCCTGAATAAGGAGTAGTCCGAATTGTAGTGCGGGGATTCCGACCTTGGGGTCCTTCAGCTGTTTCGGTCTTTATCAAAGGCCGAACAGCCACTGGTTCTGAGGACTCTTCTTCCATCTTTTCATCTGGATCTCCTCATATGTCTCCATCACAATCCTCAGGCTCAGTGTTAGTAATTAACTTCCTGATTTGCCTTATACTAGGGGGTCGGGGTGCCTGCATCAGCATTGTTTCAATTCGCTGTTCCAATAATGGGGTGATGTGTATCACCCCAAGCAAGCTTCTGTAACGCCTAAACTTCTGTTAGGCCCTAGGTTTTCTCTAAGTTTCCCCTTTTCCAGGCCATTCTTCCGCACATTGTCAGTAGGGGTAGGAGACAGAGTGAATGCCTGGATTTAGTTCTTCTAGGTCCATGTGACCCACCTAGTGGATGAGGGAAAGAATGTGGATGTGGTCTACTCAGCCTTTAGTAAGGCCTTTGACAAAGTCTCCCATTGCATTATCCTGAAGAAGCTGGTACACTCTAAAGGTACTCTCTACACACTAAAGGTATACTCATAATTCTTAAAAAAAAAACAGAATGAAAAAAAAAGAAAAACAAACAACAAGAACAAAAAAAAAAGTGAACATGGTTGAATACTGGATCCTGTTCACTCTCTCAATTTTTCCAGGACTTTTACCTGAAAGTAACAAATACTTTGCAAGTACCAGGAAGGTCTTAGGTGCTATCCACAACCAGCCACTACGTACTGCTAATGAAGTCAGTCTTGGCTACTTGCCTTTAGCACCAACCTGCAGCATTTGGTCCTCTTTTATTTCCAGTATAGGCATAACCTATACTGGAAATGAAAACTCTGACATGAAAATTTCACTGCTGCACTTTTTCTAGCTGAAGATCATGTTGATAGCGTGCTAACCATCTTCTCACTATTAACCAAGCCGAACAGTGTGGGTGGAAGGAGCAAAAGGTGAATTCAAATGTGAGGGGCCAAGGAACAGATATTTGGTGACAGCACTAAAATAGGAGCAAAAGGAACAGAAGGGCAGAAGGAGCAGAAGAGAAGAGTGAATTGCGAAAAAGGTCTGTGCGAGTTACTTCATGACCAGAGAAAATACTATAAAGTGCTATATACACTGAAAATTTGAACTGTAAGCATATCAAGTGGGAACATCCAGAATTAATGGACACTTCAAAATTCTAGCGTTAATCCTTTTGTATCTCAGACGAGGATAATAGTATTATCACTCCTCAAAGCAATATTGAAAATGAGAAGTAATTCTTGTGAGCTACTCAGATATCACACAGTGATGTGTACCACAGAAGTGCCCCAGAGGAAGTTCATAATTCTGAATTCAACGCAGGGCTGCAATGGTGTGCTGTAAACAAGAGCTGGCTGACGTACTGAATGACGAAGATAAAAAATAATTTTCTAGCTGCCTTTTTAGTGCACACACTCTGTTCTTTGTCCAGAATGATGAAGGTGTCTCTAGGAAAAAAGGAAAAATCAGATGGTTGCATAATTATAGTCTGTATCATATGACATGTGATAGATAGCTCAGAATAAGGTTGTATAGGAAATTTTATTTGGCATTGCCGGGCTTTTGAGTCTTTCTCTTCATAGTGTTTTAGAGGTCTGTTTGCAGCTCCTTTCTCCCATTTACACACAGCAACAAAATCAATTTGCATTCTTTTTTATATATTTTTATATATGAGATGTGGCTGTTCACCTGAATAAATCCAGGGGAGGACATGACTGGCATTAGCTGATCACATTGCTATACAGCATCTGCTCCTGTGGAGCAGAGGACATGAATCTTTTTTAGTTTGCCTGACACATGACGTGTTCACAAACTGAAGATAGGCAATTTCTACTGACCTAAGCGGAAGAGCTACATGGAGGCTAATAACCACATAGACCACAGATTTTGCAGCGATGAAGAGAAAGAATGACCCTTTTGTATGCATTATTCAAGAAAGAAGCCTACTTAATTTGAGTTCAATTCCAGTGAGTGAGGTTTGTGTTAAACAGTGTCATTACTATCAGTGTGCCTATTTGCATGGTTAATTCCTTCTCTTTGGGCGTATAAGTCACAAAATGAAGAGTTTGGTTCAAATGGTATCTGCAACAGTATGCAGGAATAAAAAGAAATAGTAATTCATTTGTAAGCCCCTGAGAACAAAGTCTCTACTTTTTATGTTTGCTCAGCATCAAACACAATAGAGCGGCAATTCTGGTTGTGCTCTTGGGAACAATGTCAACACTTTTGCTGTAAAAGTGTTGGCATTTGATTAAATCCCTAGTTTCTTGTTGCAGTTGGTGTTCAAATTATAAAAAAATGACCAAAACTCAGACTAGAGAGAAAAAAAGAAAACATTGCACTCTCTCATATGTGCTCATTCCGAGCTCAGATGAGTCACAGTCTTTTAAATTGCCTTTGTCTCCATTGGGTAGTGAATTCCTCAACTTCATAATTACTCTGAGATTTGTGACTTATGAGTTTTAGCCTTTTGTATGACCTTTACACTCCACTTACCATTTAGAGAAACAGCAAAGCACCAATCAAACATTTATCCCAGCCGTTTGTCAAAATCACATAAAAAGTTATGTTGCTTTGCCATGCAGACAGACCACAGGTTATAATGCAAAAAAAAAGCAGATTTCAGTTTTCAGGATCCATCACAGCATATCACTGTGCTGAACAGTCAGAGAAAATTATGTGTTTTGGAGATTTTCAGCGCAGAAAGAGGGGGAGGGTGTAGCAGGCTGCTTCTCCATGAAAGAAGCACTTTGTCCAGTGTGCTTAAATGAGCTACTTGTTGGTGTGCAGAGCTGGCAGGGGGCCAGGGTTTCCAGACCTCAAGTTTTCTTAGCTTCCCTTTGTCTCATGCACTAGACGATATTTCTAACTGGTGTAAAGATTTGTGGCATTCTTCTCATGTCAAAAAGAACAATAAGGAAAACAATAATATAGAGTGAGAGTAGGATTTTGTAAGTCATTTCCACAGAGCAAAATTACTCTCTTCATCTCATTGATTAGAGATGCTCGACCAGAATCAGCACAGTTTTTTTCCCGATCTTAAAGGAATCTTCTTAACTTTCAATTAAAATTTGCAGTTAATACTACTCCTTAATTCCTCACACTTTCTTCTTAACAAGTCACAAACACATATACTATTTAAATGCACATTTGTTTTGTCACCTGTTTCAAATTCTGTGGGTTATTAAAATTATTTGTTTTTCTGTTCTCTGAGATAGGGGCTCATAAGCAGTTCAAATTCCAGTAAGTTTCTGAAGTCTTTTTAAAAATACATTACTGGAAAAATTGTTTTCATAAGCATTTCCATTAACAAAAAAGTCATCCATGAATACAGCTGGAGGGAGAATAGATTTTAAATCCAAGTGAAATATTGAGGGAAGTAAAAACTAATGCCTCAATTCAGAAAAAAAAAAAAAAAAAAAGGTTGTCTGAAGTCAAAATTGACTTTTGCCAGTTGAAACTTTCTAATTCTGTAACTACTATTTTCCCTTTGTTTATTTACCTTTTTTTTTAAATAATTTTCATTGGAGAAATTAATAAGACCGCACCTTTCCTTGCTAAAAGCATTGCTTTTTGCTGAGAACTATTTTCTTATTATCATTATTAAAGTATTTTATAGTAAAGCCCTTTTCTTTGATTTCTGGAAAAATCCATCTGAGTCCTTTTAAATAAGATGTACAAAATGAAAGTCCTGAAAAATCACCCAATAGATACATAGTTCTGCAGAGGTCAGTGGAAAAAAATGTTAGTAATTTGACCTTCCTTCTCCTGAATTCCTGTAAGTTTCTGTTGTCCCCTTTGAGAAGGAAACAATGTTTTCAACTTTCAAAAGAAGAATAAAGAAGAGATAATAAAGCCACAGTTTGACCCCATAAAGCATCTGTAGAAACACATCACATGACAGTACAACTGTAAAAATTTAAAGCTTTCCCATGATTGATTCAGACATGTAAAATAAAACACAAGACATATACGATTATATTTCTCAGAGTCAGGATTAGCCTAATTCCTCTTTCATTTGAACCACTGGAGTATTGGAGAGTGGTTAGATCAATCATTAGTTATCATTGTAATCTTTATGTAACTGAGACTGTTATGTTTTCTCAGATGTACTTGTAACTTAAATATATTAAATAAACATTTTGCATAACATGAAATGTATTACACTTTTTTTTGTGGCTTACCATTCTTTTTTCATGATGAAGATACCAAAAATGATTTATTTTTGTTAATCCATCAAGCATTTCTCAAAACATACATCTAAGGCATTGAAATTGGTTAACATTTCCAAGAACTATTATACTTTAAAACACCAGTTTCCATGGAATAAAGCCCTCACCAACATTGAGTAAGACCTTGTCTGCAGTGTATAGTTCTATGTGATTTGATACACTGCCTAAGGTTTTTTATTTTGTTTTGTTTTGTTTTGTTTTGTTTTGTTTTGTTTTGTTTTGTTTTGTTTTGTTTTGTTTTTATCAGCAATATACAATTAGACATTGAATCCACCCTAAAACGTGCTGAATAAGGAGGTCACAATGTGGTCTTTGGCTACTAGCATATGCAACAGAATATCTGATTTTTTTTTTTTTTTTTTAAGAAAAGGGTTACTAATATGAGTTCTCAACAGAGCATCTCATGATGGTATGTTTTTTCTGCATCATGAAAAGAAATAGAACTATTGTTTAATAAAATAGATAATAAACACTGGAAATCTCTAGGTCATGGGGGAAATTTAAATGTTGGGATTTATTTTGTATAATTATAAATAATTACAGGAAAAAGAAATTGAAACTTCTTTTCTTTTGGTGACTTTCACTGTGTGTGTTTATGTGTATATATATGTTTACTTAGAAGAATTATATGCCTCTACTAAAGATAATTCAACTCTTAGTCATTATCTTTTTTTCTCTTTTGAGTGTCTTTTAACTTTTACAAGATATGCAACTTGAAGGACTTTCAAAATCAATAAAAAGGAAAAAAAAGAAACTTGAGTTGTTATTTAAAGGAGTTATTTAACTGTTTTCAATTATAACTGGTGACTGAGTCAGAACTGTATGTGGTTCAGCTAATTACTAAAAACTGCCTGGGTCCTAGGGGATATGAATTTCTCTATTTTAGACTTATTGGAAAAGCATTTCACTTTTAAAGAAGGAGGTGAAAACAGATACTGTCAAACCATCAGGCATTTCAGAATGCAGGCTAATGAAACGTCGAGATGGTTATGAATAAAACACAAGTCTTTGCAGAGGATTAAAATTATGGCGTGTACAGTCTCGATGCTTATGCTGTACAGTTATATTCATCCTTTACCAAAGGCTAAAAAGAGAAAAAAATAGATTTGTGATTAAAAGTCCTATTTTTCTGAGAAAAAAAAGGATTGGGTAGTAAGGGAAAAATACAGAGAGAGAATGTATTTGTTTTTACTTCAGTGACCTCAGTAAATATGCATTAGGAATTGCTTTTATATTCAGAAATGAAATAAAAAGAGATTTTTATAAGTTTAATTATAATATTTCCTTATCTCAGTGCTCTTCCATTCATCTACATACAGAGCTGGTGTTTATTGCTAGAAATAGAAATTCCACTGCAAACATATCTGTGGGGAAGCATTTTTGAGATATTGAAAACACCACTACATGTGGTTTTCAATAACTGAAACTAGTTAGAGCAAGTAGTCTGAATAACCCCTTGAGGAAACTATACTGGCTAGCAATAGTCAATAAAATAGCACAGAAAAATCATGCTGGAAGACATCTATCAGGTAGGCATGTGACTTTGGGACTTTTCAAACAGAGTTAAGAAGCCAGATACCTTGATCCTCCCTTGGTAGAACAAAAAAAACAGATTTCAGGATAAAGAGTCAGCTGAAGCTGCAAGCATTTCCATAACGTGTATGCAGGTTTTTTGTTTTGTTTTGTTTTGTTTTTGTGATGACCACAGCCTTAAATAACAAAAGTATGACATGTAATTAGGGAAAAAGAATGCTCAGTTTAGGAAATTCTGAGAGCAGAACCATGAATACAATATGGGTTAGAAAATGCATTATAATGAATTTACTTTATAAAAATACCAAGAAGTTTTGCATGATATTGTATTTCACTATTATCTAGTTTAATCACTAAAGACCGAAACTCATATACACATACCTAGTATAACAAGTGAATTTTGTATGTCACAGGCTCCAGGACCAGTGAGAAAAGAATTTGTTCATTTATGGTGCAGATGTGAACTCAGTATCCCCATTATGGTTAATACTGTAAGTAAGTATGATAAAATTTGTGGGTTTGTGACCTATAGAAAAGTTTATCTTTAGGAGAGGAAGAAGGAAGTAATTCTGTTGTTGGTGCAGTAACTAAATATTTTACACGGTACAGAGGAGCATACTGCTAGTTTACTCAGAGGAATATAAATGATGGTGAGTAGAAAACAGAAAACAAACAAACAAACAACAACAAAAATAAATAAATAAAAGGAGGCATCTATGTGTAAACGGAATGAAGCCAGAAGCAAGGGATTAGGTTAAATCTCTTCAGATCTTTCCCTTTGCCCCCTATCTCCAATTAAGGGGAAAGTCTCATTTACTGCTGATCTGCTTTCGGCATTTTCCTCCACTGGTCCTTGTCAGTGTCTCACAAAGTAGAATGCAACTAATGAGAGGCTGCAGAGTCTCAGAAAACAAGAATCTCTCTCGGAAATTAGATAGTGATAATTATTAAAAATACAGAAAACTTAGTTTAAGAAAATTCAGCTGAAAGACTGATTGCTACAAAGTTTGGGGGTATGGTTTGTTTACTCTTTGGCCTGTTTCTTTTGCTACTGTTGCCAATTATTTGAACTGTCTAATTCTGGTGTACTGATACACTTACTTACCTTTTACATTACAATACTCTTTTTTTGTATATTTAGATTTTAGAGCATGTTCTTTCCTAAATCAGAATTGTTGGGGGGAGAGGAGAAATGACTTTCACAGTGTTTTTTAAAGAAAAAATACATTTTTAATTTTTATCTAGTAAGATTTCAACTGTTTAGACAAACTGCGAACAAAAGAGTACCTATACCAGAATAACTTGTATTATATCTGTTTAAGACGCTGTTAAAGGGAGAGAAAGGGTTATAAGATGAGCAATGAAAGGGTTGTCCCAGGATTACCTGCCCTTTGAAACTTGATTTTAAGTCTACTTAATGTATAGTACTTCCACTGACATGCTTATAAACTTACTCGTTCAAAGGTCACAAAAGATATATGGAATTCTTGCTGGGTGTCCTAGGAGCTTAACTGTTATCAAGATTGCCTTCACTTTCCAGTGGCATTGCATCCACAACGAAAACCCCAATTAATATCTCACTGATTTAATTACAATTTTATCATGATGACTTGTCATACCAAAACTATCTGGTTGGAGTATCAGATTTAATTTCATCTGTACAATCTATCATCTGAAACGTTAGTTAATGATATGAAAATATTTTTATATGCGTAACACTGTGCAATTAAAATAGAGAAAGTACATCTTCAAAGAAGAAATGCTAGAAAACAGTTAATATAAACAGAACCAATATGTTCTGTTTGATGGACAATTACTCCATTCTGAATCCATTACAATAACTGCTGTGCTATTTATACAAGATTTTTATCCTCACCCCCAGGATTCCTTCTCCCTCTCCCTTCTCCCTCACTGTTTCTCGCCCCCTCAAGCACTACAGATTTTCTCAAAAGAATAGGTCTGACTAAGGCACTAAAATTTAGTGGTCACACTTACAGAAGTCCTCAATATTCAGTAGTTTGCTTAGAAAAACATGGCCCTTAAAACTAAGTTATTAACCTTATACTACTGAGCACATGACAAATCGTTGTTTCTGAAGATCAGTTGCAATTCACCTACATTTGTCTCCTTACTGTTTAGGCAGCAAACAAAGTGTTGATAGCATGAAACTACATTAAATACTCCGTTTTCATTCTGTGAATGAAAAGATATGACATCAGACTAAAGAAAACTCAAAATTCTTTAAGTAGTAATATATTATTGAAAACTAATACTTTCCTGTACAAGTTTTGAACATATATATTATTTACATAGACAAAAGACTGGAGTTTTGCCAAAAACCTATTTACAAATATTTAAAATTTTGCATGTACATACATATATGCATATGTATATGCATATGCATATATGTATAATATATATGCACACATATATTAAATGTCGAAAATCTTAAATTAAATAAGCAGAAAAATAACAAACAAATCTTTTACTTTGAAACAATTTACTCTAGATCATGCAAAAGAAAATACACATATTCAGAACAATTTTCCAAACAGAAATTTCAATAATTATTGAGGCTGAACAATTTTATAAGTAAAAATATTCAGATATCTATTTCAAAGTTGTAATTTATATAGGTCATACTGATAATCCTGCCTATACCATTTTACAGAAATGCAAGGACAGAAATCAGTTAGAGTTATGGGGGAAAAATTATGGTGTGCTGAAAAGTGGCACCATATGATGTGTAGGAGGGTCTATACAGCTGACTAAGAGATACAGAAAAGAGAAATCATCAATTTACCCTGTTAAAATGAGATAAAAATATATTTATCACAGTCTATTTTTTAGTTCAGAGTTTTTCATTGATTTAAAAGTGCTCCATTTTTTATTTTATCTTCTTTCTTTTTAGTGAAATGTTATACCTGATACCTTCTTATAACTCCTGAAATCATAAAGTCCACATTCTTGTGATTGTTTGCTTAATTTTAGATAATTTGCAATACAATTTTTCAAGACAGTTCAATACTTTACTCTCTGCCAATAGAGAGTTTTGAGAAAACCTTACATTTCTAAGTAGGTATATGAAAATATAGAAATGGTAAAATATGCAGGGACTTCCTTCTCCTGTAACGGATTTGCTCATACTCATCACCCACATTTCTGTGCACTAACAACTGGCCTAGAGTCAATGAGAATATTGGATTTGAAATAGACTGTAAGATATGAAATTAACTATGTCAGATGAAATAAAAAAGATTCCTTCCAGGTTAGCAAAAGTATTTAAAAGTGTACATATTCCTCTGCTTAACTTGTACACAGTACCTCCAATCTTTACAATGAAGTCCAAAGTTCAGACTCATAAATAAGAAGTCAAATGCCATCATTTTATTATAAAAAAGTTTTATTTTATTATAAAAAGCCAAATACTTGGCTTCATATAATAAGGTACAAGATTTCCCTCAGAGGAATCTGTACTTACTCTATAGAGGAAAGAGCCTGAGGAAAAGAAATATCTCTTTTTTCCTTTCACTACATCTTAAGCTTTTGAATAAAAAGAAAGAGCAGAGTTTTCTTTTGGATTTTGATGAGGAGAACAAATTTCCACACCTAACCAAAGGAATTGCTGGTACAAATATTAAGCATTGCTTGTGTTGGACTTTCATTTCATTTCTAAAGAATTGCCGATATGGGATAATCCGTTGTGTTCTTTAATTTCTATTTGATCTCCAATACAAATAAAGCACAACTGTTTATTTTTTATTTTAGTAATTCTTATATTCTTTTTTCTTTTTCCATTGCAATACATTTGGACTGTAAAAGCATACTAAAGCTTTCCTTTGCTTTTTTTTTTTTTTTTTAATTTTACTGCAATTACTGTATTAATAAGAATGTCCTTAGTGCTTTCTATATCATGCATGCTTCAGTTTACCCTGCCTTACCAGGCTTCACTGTTTGTAGTCTCATCTTAATTCTTCCCTAAATTTCCTTTTTTTGTGATGGAAGTAGGCAAATAAGACCTTAAAATCTGGTTATTTGTAAGTTTAGTAACCTACAACTAGACCAAATTTTAAAAGTACATAGATCCTAAAGCTTCTTCCAAGCAGAATCTGAATGCCTAAATGCAAAAATAAATCTAGTCCTGGAAATGCTTATTTTAAGTAATTTAGGATGGAATTCATCCTATCTAATTTTACGCTTTAAATATCTGAGCTTGGTCAGATGAATCCCAATACGATTGTTGCTGCCTCTCCATTTCCTGCATGGTATAAAATAATCCATAACTGACCTGCAGTTCCTCACTTCTCTGATGACTTCATGGTCAGACTTTCTATTTCCAATAATAAATGTATTTCTTCTGTAAATGTTATGTATGTGGCATTAAGAAAATATTTCCATTATAAGTTTGTTCTTTTGAAGAAGGTACTCTTGAAGAATAGTTATTGACTATATCTTAAAAATACACTGTTAAGATAACCTATCTTCTACATGAAGCTATAAATATAGAATGCATACATAAAAGACCAAAATAAATTTTCCCTTTAGGTCTACCTAAATGTCTCCTTCCACATTTTTTCTGTGTCCCATAACTTCCTCTGATTCAAAAAATATAAATCCCTCATTGTTTCTTCTTCTCTTTTATATTTTTTGCTCTGTAGCCTTACCTGCTATCTTACTTCACATTTGCCTCTACCTGAGTAGATTAGTCTCTGCTAATTTCCTCTTTTTGGCTGTTACATTTACTTTTAGCTATTTCCTCAATCTGAACAGTTTGATATTTCACTATATCAAAACTTTATAACACTGAATGTCCCTATTTAAGTCACCTATGGAGAATCATAGAATCATAAAAGTTGGAAGGGACCTCTAGAGATCATCTAGTCCAACCCCTCTGCACATGCAGGGTCACTTAGAACACGTGGCCCAGGAATTACGTCCAAGTAGGTTTTGAATGTCTCCAGAGAGGGAGATTTCACAACCTCTCTTGGCAACCTGTTCCAGTGTTCTGTCACCCGCACCGTCAAGAAAATTTCTTCCTTAAGTTCCTGTGGAACTTTTGATGCTTCAGTTTGTGGCTATTACTTCTAGTTCTGTCAGTGGCCCCCACTGAAAAGAAGCCAGCCCCATCCTCTTCACTCCCTCCTTTGAGGTATTTATACACACTGACCAGGTGCCTTCTCGGCCTTCTCTTCTTCAGACTGAACAGGCCCAACTCCGTCAGCCTCTCCTCATAGGATAGATGTTCCAGACCCCTGATCATCCTTGTGGCCCTGCGCTGGACTCTCTCCAGTAGCTCCACAGCCCTCTTGTACTGTGGGGCCCAGAACTGGACACAGTACTCCAGATGTGGCCTTACCAGGGCTGAGTAGAGGGCCAAGATCACCTCCCTTGACCTGCTGGAGACGCTCCTCTTAACGCACCCCAGGACCCCATTGGCCTTCTTGGCCACAAGGGCACACTGCTGCCTCATGGACAACTTGTCGTCCACCACGACACCCACGTCCTTTTCTGCAGAGCTGCTCTCCAGAAGGTCGTTCCCCAGCCTCTGCTGGTGTCTGCAGTTATTCCTCCCCAGGTGCAAGACCTTGCACTTGGTCTTGTTGAATTTCGTAAGTTTCCTCACTGCCCAGTTGTCCAGTCTGTCCAGGTCCCTCTGGATGGCAGCGCAGCCCTCTGGGATATCAGCTACTCCTCCCAGTTTTGTATATTTAGAATCATAGAATCATAGAATTATAGAATCCTTAAGGTTAGAAGGGAACTTTAGAGATCATCTAGTCCAACCTCCCTGCACACGCAGGGTCACCTAAAGCATGTGGCACAGGATTGCGTCCAAGCGGGTTTTGAAGATGTCCAGAGAAGGAGACTCCACAACCTCTCTTGGCAACCTGTTCCACATCAGCAAACTTGCTGAGGGAGCACTCTGTGCCTTCATCCAGGTCATTGATAAATATATTGAACAGAACTGGACCGAGGACTGACTCCTGGGGGACACCGCTAACTACAGGCCTCCAATTGGACTCTGCACTGCTTATCACCACCCTCTGGGCTCTGTCATCCAGCCAGTTAATCCATCCGTTGCATCCACTCATCTAACCCACACTTCTAGAACTTGTCCAGGAGGATGCTCTGATGGACTGTGTCAAAAGCCTCTCATCTTCCCAGCTAGTCATTCCATCATAGAAGGCTAGCAGGTTAGTCAAGTATGATTTCCCTCTGGTGAACCCATGCTGATTACTCCTGAGCACCTTCTTACCCTCCGTGTGTTTGGAGACAACGGCCAGGATGAGATTCGTCATGACTTTTCCAGGGACAGAGGTGAGGCTGACTAGCCTGTAGTTGTCTGGGTCCTCCTTCTTGCCATTTTTGAAGACAGGCGTGACATTGGTTTTCTTCCAGTCTTCTGGTACCTACCTCGTTCTCCAGGACCTTTCAAAGATGATGGAGAGCGGCTTAGCAATAACATCCGCCAGCTCTCACAGGACTCTCACATACATCCCATCACGGCCCATGGATTTGTGGATGTCAGATTTCCCTAAGAGCTCTCTGACCCAGTTTTTCTTTACCCAGGGCTTCCTCTCTCCAGGCACTTTCTCTGGTTTCTAAGCACTGGTTTTCTAGAGGGCTGCCCTTGGTTAACACTGAAGCGAAGAAGGCATTCTGTAACTCTGCTTTTTTCTGTGTCTTTCATAACCAGGGCACCCATGGCATTCATCAGCAGACCTACGTTTTGCCTAATCTTCCTTTTACCGTTGATATATTTGAAAAAAACTCTTCCTGTTAACATCCCCTGTCAGATTTAATTCCCATTGTCCCTTAGCTTTCCTTGTCACATCCCTGCATTCCCTGGCAACATTCCTATATTTCTCCCAAGAAGCTTGTCCCTTTTTTCACATTCTGTGTGATGCCTTTTTCTGTTTGAATTTTGCCAGCAGTTCCTTGTTCATCCACGCAGGCCTCCTGCCTGCCCTGATTGACTTCTTACTCATAGGGATGCACTGCTCCTGAGCGTGAAGGAGGTACTGCATAAATATCGATCAGCTCTCTTGGGTCCCTGTCCTTCTAGAGCCCTAGCCCATGGGATTCTTCCAAGGAGGTCTCTGAAGAGGAAAAGGTGACCCTCCTGAAGTCCATGGTTGCAAGGCTACTTACAACCCCACTTCCTCCTCATTGTATCCTAAACTCATCCAGCTTATGATCATTCACAATTTTCACACTGCTGCATAGAATTGCTGAAATATACTATTATAGTCTCAAGTTATTTTCTGTCCAGAGAGAGAGTCCTTATAAAAAAAGGTGAGTAGAACTAAGCTTATTATTCTAATTAAATACTAAACATAACCAGCACTTTGTATAGGAATAATAATTCTTTTAATTTGTGTTATCTACTTCTCCTTATTCATCCTATGATCCAGTTTACCTTTTTAACTACAGCTATAAACTGGATTAATGGTTTCAATGATTTTTCTACAATAACTTCTAAATGGTTTTCCTGGAATAGTGTGTTGAATGACTATTTCACTTGATATATAGATTTTATTATTATTATTATTATTATTATTATTATTTCTTCTCCCTGGACTTAATTTGTCCTTATTAGTCTCTGCAGCATCTATTGTGATCATTTTCCCCAAATTATGATTACAAGACTATTACTATTCCTCTACATACATATATTTTTATGTCTAGTGTAATTCTCTAGCATTTTTCTTTATTTCAAACTTACAGAAACTATCTAGTTACATAAGCAAATCTGAAAGGTTCTTTGATTGAAAAGAGGGGACTGAGCTTCTGCGTAAAAGCTCAGTCTCTGACAAAATTCTTTGGCTCAATAAACTTGGAAAGAAAAAGAAGCAAAAAACATATAAAAATCTTGACCTTTGTTGGTTAAGAAAAATTTACTTTACTAACTGGCTTATTAAAAGTACACACATGCACACATCTCCATGCAAATGCATGCATGCCATAAAAAAACAGTAATAAAGAAAAATGAATAACTAATTAAGTTATACTAATTAATAATCTACTCAGACCATGAATACTCTGTTGTAAAATAACTCACACTTTTCTTGGGCCAGAGTGTATTTTCTTGCTGCCTTATACCTTATTATCTGAATATACATAGTTGTTAATATTTCAATGCACTATTAATTTAAAGGGAGTGAGGAAATGAAGGAAAGAAGGAAAGAAGGAGGGAGGGAAGGAAGGAGGAAGGAAGGGAGACATGAAGGACGGAGAGGAGAGGAGAGGAGAGGAGAGGAGAGGAGGAGGAGAGGAGAGCCATTTTGCCTGCTGTGTTCCTTCACTCACTTTTGTAAAAACTCTAGTCATTTTTTAACACCTCAAAACTAGTCCCTTCTAGTTCACCTGTGCTTCTATCATTTCAACAATGCCAGACAGTGCTTACAGAGTACTTGAAAAAATATATAGTCTCAGTACACCAGTCTTATTAAGCAAATTATTTTTTAGCTTTTGTGACACATGTATTATCAACCATTTACTATTTCACCCCCATTTCACCTTATTTACCCCGATCTTTGGCAATGGTAGTCTGTCTAAATGTGTAACATATCCATGGGACTGCCATAAAAAAATGAACATTATTGGGTAAAATGAGGCAAACACAAGCACTGTACTGGCAGTTTGTGTATTAAGTATTGCAAACGTTTTTTTTTACGGAGAATACATGGTAAACGTCTTGTGAGAGATCATAGAAAGACACATTTTCTCTATATATGCAGCATATAGACATCCTAAGTAAGAAACTACAAACAGTGACATAAATCAGTGACAATCATCATAACATATCACGAGAAATGAAGATATTGACAACATCTATAGATATGTGCATGCAGAACAAAAGTAAAATATATAAACCTCTATTACCTGATTCATGGATTCACTACCTATGTTAGCTTTCGATGACATAGATTAGACATAGATTAGATATAGATGTAGATTACAATTGTTTTATTTCAAATCCATTCTCTATAGTAACGGTATGTTTTCTGTTGATTATCGATGTATTATGTGTGTTTTATCTATTTCATGAAGAAGATACAGTTCATGGACATATATATGTGCATGAACCTCTATATGATAGAGAAACAGAAAAAATCAAGAGAGCACTGTTTTTACAACTACTTTGGGAAAAAAATCATCTAGCTACCCATTTTGAATTAACCTTATCTAGACCTTCTGTTTCTCTAAGCTAACATAATTGACTGCAATGACCAGAGGACCATAAGCTTCTGATTTAAGGTTAACTGCAAAAAACATTTTGAGTCTCCTGACTTTCTGCTTATGAATGACAGCAGCAGCACTGTGGAGGCTCGTTTTGAGAATAATAGTGTGGCTTGTCTTTTTAGCTTCAAGGATGGCAGTGCAGGTGTTCTATCAGCAAACAAGGAGTAAAAGCAACTGTCAGGCTGCTATGCGACCAAGAAGCTGGTTGGATAGTTTTAGTACAAGCCTTCAGTTACTGGTTTATTCAGGAATGGTGCTTCACATTCCTTTAGACAAATAAGGTATTACATCCAGAACAGTAGAGTCTATAAGATTTATCTTATGTTTAATAAAGGGATTTTGACTTGGATGTTTGGTTCAAGACTTTGGTGTTTATCTCAGGACTTTGGTCTTTGATTCAATATACTGATGTTTGTTCCTTTGCAAGTTGCAACACAGCACTTGATACCCAGGAGTGCATCGTAGAGAAATAGGTAAGGCTCTGCAGCTCTTGGATTTCCATTTAATGTTTTGGGGATAAGTATTTCTGCTCTGCGTCCTTTTCTTGTTACATCTCCTTAGCTGTACAAAAAGAAAAGGAGCTAAAAGGAATCAATTCGTAATTTAATCTATATAGCAGCAACTTGTATTAAGTGAAGTAGTATAGCAGCAGGTATTCAGTGCAGCACTGCCAAATGAAGAGCTGTGTACAGTAATGGAGTATTATAGCTCAGAGTTAATGCTTGAACAGGGCACCCCATTTAGTCAGATTCTGTTTCCTAACAATTTGCTAAAAGATGTTGCATTATGAGGCTGAATAGGACATTTTATTCATGCCTTCTTTCAAGATGTTATTTTGCTTTTGAAACTAAAACATTAGTCTTTCAATGTCATAAAAAGATGGTTCCAGGCAGAGAAATATTCATAATTACAGGAAAAAAATACATTCATATGCTAGCTCAGTCAGTAGTCTTCAAAATTTCTTTTTTTTTTCTGTAAAATAAATTTCTGATAAAGTAACTATGTAATAACCTGAAACAGGGATGTTTAAAAGGAATAAGTTAATCAACTCTTCCATGCGTTTATGAGTTACCATTGTCAGAAAATGTTGCAGTTTGAAAGCTGTAGTAGTGGGGCGGGGGGGGAAGGAGATATCGGATTCACAGTCTGTGGACTGTAGGTCCAATTGCCTTCCTAGGAGCGAATCGAGTTCCCAAATAGTAAGATCAACTATAAGCTTGGCTCTGGCAGTATCGGATTCACGAACAGTCTGAGGACCGTAGGTCCGATCGCCTTCCTAGGAGCAAATCAAGTTCCCAAATAGTGTGATAAACTATAAGCTCGACTCTGGCCGTATCGGATTCACGAACAGTCTGTCTACTGTAGGTCCGATCACTCGCCCCTCCAGACAAGTAGCCGAGTTCACAAACAGCGTGGTTTATTCAAATGCAACATTTACAAAGCAGGTTTCGGATGTCAGTATAGGAAATTCTCTACTACAGCATGGGGTTTAAGCTAGCTCTGAGGTACAAATGTGTAATCATCACTTACCCCAGAAGATGGGAGAGGGCTCTCAGTCTTGAGTCTCCTCGGGCAGCGTCCCGACCCGAGGGGAGGAAAGGAGGATCAGCCCGTCGACTGACCCAGGAGTTACGATGGATTCTTCCTTCCTCCTCCTTAGTCTCCTCAGGCAGCGTCCTGACCCGAGGGGAAGAGAGGGGGTTCAGCCCGTCGACTGACCCAGGATTTACGATGGAATCTTCTCCCCCCTCCTTCTCATCCTTAGTTCACCTTTTATACTTTTCTTTTCATTCAGGTGGAGCTTGAGTGACTATAGTCATACTTAATATTGTTATTGATTGGTGGAAAAGTTTCTCGCTTTCATTTAAAGGTCCAGTCAATCGAAAATTTTGGGCGCATGCTCAGTGAGGAGTGGTCATACCTCAGAGGCGGGTGACTTTTGGGATGGAGGTGTGCGTTGGCATTATGATGAGCAAAGTTCAAGCAAAGTTCATCCGAAAAGAGTGATTTGCCACCCTTGCTGGCTCAGCACTGGACATGTTCCCATATATCTCCTGTTGGGCAGCCACTGTGCGGCTTATCAGCGGCCCAGCACAGGGAGTGCAACAGAGTTTGGCCGTGGTGCCTTCACTCCGCTCCATCCTCCGTTACTCCCCTTTGCAGCTGCGAGGAGGGCAGATTGTGTTGCCCAGGGAACTGTGGAGGAGTAGGGTCCGAGCATACCAGCCATCCTGGAAGCGGCAACTGTGTATCACCCCAGCAAGCTGCTGTAATGCCAAAACTTCTGTTAGGCCCTAGGTTTTCTCTCAAGTTTCCCCTTTTCCAGGCCATTCTTCCACAACCATGAATGGCTCCCAAATTTCACTGAATATTTTCAAATTAACTCTTCTCCATTGGCATGTCACACTGTATATTTTGTTTGATAATCTTGTAAATTAGATGAATAGATTTAAATGTTGTATTGAAGTAGTCCCAAGAGCCTTAAAACATTAAATATTGTTTTGTTAAGTCTGTTTATTACATGAAGGCACACACTAAAAATACTGAATAATGAAGCATTCTCTATTCAGAGTTCCTTTGCAAGTTATTGCACTTTGCTTATTTTGCATCCAGTATTGGAACTCAGAAGACAGCGCCTCTATTTTAGGAATTTAATTTCATTGAAGTTTGTCCCTTCAGCACACAAGACCTTTCTTGAATGATAGATCTTCTGCAGGGTAGGCTCTATCAAATATGTGGTCATGGCTGAATACACTTCAGTAATTTATTTCCTGAGTTTTTTTTTTTGTTAATGTAATGAGCTACATCACAGCTGAAACTCAAGATGTAGAAGCTGCCTTCTTATCAGCATAAAGCATATCTATATTGAAAGAGTAAACCCTCTCTAAAGATAAATATGCATTTGTAAATCAAAGATTTAAAATTTATTTTAACTCTATAGAGTTTAGAGTCTAGCAATATGGAACAAAAGCTGTACCTGGGAAATATTTGTTGAATTTGAACCATTCAGAATTAACAGGTATTGTAAATATAATTAAAATTTGTGAAAGCACCTCAAAAAAGTATTATTTTGATCTTTCAACTTGTAACTTGCAGGGACAAACAGATGTTTGTTCTATATTGGAGTTTATTTTACGTTCTTAAATTTTAAATTATAACATCAAATTCTAAATATAAGAATGAAGTGATCCCCAGAACATATCTGCAAACACTTATCATCTGCTTTTTCCCTTCCTCTTTTTGAGCTGAATGACTGAACTTAAAATATACCTTCAATGAATTTTGGTTAAAGCTTTTATTTCAGAATATCTTTACAATTATCTGCAAACATTAACGGAAAGAGTCTAGGAACATATCTATCTCAAATTAAGCTGGTGTTAGTTATTCAGCAAATAAGCACTTCTTATTGAGAGGTTTCTGTGCCAAACAGAATTCTGTGCTTGAGTGTTTTTAAGAGTTCACTTCCACAGCTAGAAAAAATGGGAGAGTGAAGCCACCTGGGGACTCTCAACTCTTGCCTCCCTTATGTAGACTCTGTTATGTGACAAATTATGCTGAACATACTCAGGCAAATTAAGACCTCTACCTGTCCAGCCATCTTTCCCAGCCAATGCTTATTCCCAGTAGCAGATGTATAGGAGCAATTGAAATGGACTTTGGGGACCAGTTAGAAATGGACAGGACCTCCAGTAGTGCTTCCATATTAAAGACAGGGATGTATTAATACCAGCTGAATAATTTGCCAGAGAACCGTTAGATGTTTACATGTCAAAGAGTACCTGAGGTACTCCATTATTCTGAAAGTCACTGTTAGAGAAAAGAATGAATTACAAGTATTCAAAATTAGAATCTTTAGTTCCTAATTGGGCATCTAAATATGTAGGCCTATTTTGAAAGAGCTCAGAACTCCTCAGTTCCAATTTCAATCACATTCTGCATTGCCTACTTATCAAAAGACTGAGAACCTTCCACACCCCTCCAACAAAACAAAACAAAATTATTTTAGGAGGGCCTGGGTCCTAAATATCTAGCAACAATTTTACTTCATACCGTTAATGAACAGAAGAATTTGGTTATATAGTGCATGGAAGAATTTGTACCCATGAAGATGAAGTAAACAGTTTTGCATCCAGTGGGTGAAAAGCTGAAAAGACTACAGAATGTATAGACATGACTGAACTGATGAACTGGCAAACTATGGTTTGTTCAGACTTCTGATTTAAGACACTTTCATTTTAAATTCCTTTTCAGGTTCACAGGGAGTGCACATATATTTGTCATTGTGACAGAGCCCTTGTTGTGCAATATGTATTTTAAACCCTGCTTAGTGAACATAAAATCTTAATATGAATTGCCTCAGTACAATCTGCTCAGGCTTTTTTTAATTCCTAGGAGTTCACAGACATTTATGTTTATATCCCCAAAATTCATTCTCAGGAGATAAGGAATAGCTGAATAGCCGTGTTTCATGGTAAGTGAAATTAGTGCATTATTTTTCTAACGTTCTCCACATACACCATCACAATCAGACATACACACTACCAAAGATATACTATGCTGTTCTCTAAAAATAGGTTCTAATGATTTTGAATATATAATTGATTTTTTCAGAAAAGAAAACAAAAATATCACTGTATTATCTCTGTGATTCTAGTTAGATACCAAGGGAAACACAAACATTAGTGGAGAGCTGGATTTTCTTTACAGCAAGAATAGCTATACTTGTTAAGACAAATAGACAATACAGACCTTTATGCTTATATGAGAAAGTTAGACACACCATGCCCCATCTGCCTGTGAAAAATCTGTGTTTATTTTTCTTGCCTAACAGGTGAAAATGGCATGACATCTCTCATACTCTACTAAGTTCATCTCCATAGTGTAAATTCAAACAGCTCAGAATATTTGACTAGTTACTCTAAGAAAGCACAGCAAAAGAAGCTTCTCAGAATAGAAAATCATTTGTAAAGTTGTATCTTCTTCTTGATATTTGCTTTGATTGCTAACATTAAGATTTTGAGCCAATGGCACTACTAACATTTATTTTAGAGATTGAGCAGGTCTTTAAATTTCAGCTTATTAAAATTGATTTGGGTTCCATTTATGTAATTGAGAATGGGATTTTTGCCAGGAAATTAAGCTCTTTTGACCATTTGAACAAAGAAGTTGTGGATAATCATCTATATTTTATTCATATTGTTGTAAAACTGTCTGAGAGTGAATGGTTCTCCTCTTCCCCTCTAAATCAATTCCATTGTGATTCAGAACCAAGAGAAAATGTAGTCAACTAAGTCCTATCTAATTCACATTTGTAGGTGTTGACATACATATCTAAAACTTGAAAGCACGTGATTTTGTGCATATATTTCAAGTTCTCAGGTGTATAAAACTTTAATTGTCAACATATTCAGAGAAAGCTCCAGATCTGACAACAGCAAGCAGCTCTGAATACAGAACAAGTGTCTCCAGCAACCAGAGTTGTTGGAGTTTAACAAACTAGAACTCCTCAGATAGATACTCAGTCTTAGCTGACCATGTGTTTTCTCCATGTATAGACAGCTCAGATATCGTTTCCATTTGACTCCTTCCCTGGAGAATGGAGGAATTGGTTTTTCATCTGGAAATGGCAAAGTGAACTTGGTGGCAGCTGTTGGGATACTGAGAACTTCAAATCTGGATCTAGCCCAAGTATTGCTGTTGATGTGGTTGGTAGGTGGCCACAAAATGTTCATACCCTCAATGCACTTATTTCCCAATCAAACTATTACTTCGCATAGAGACATACAGTATGATCAAGTCTTTGGCAATTAAGATAATAATTCAAAATTTTCTCTAGAGATGGAGTCTAATTATTTTCTCCTAAATCCTTTGCTGTTGAAATGAATTAATTTCCCTGTCAGTTTTGTGGATAGAAAGCAGTGAACACAACCACAAATATTTAACCTGGATGTTTGTTCTGATAATTTGTCTAGTTAACACTGTATCAGATAAAAACAAAAACAAAGGGCTAAGACTATAATTTCTCATTTAATTTTCAATAACAAAAATGTAGATATGTAATCTCTGCTTGACACCTATGCTTCTTCTGTTGTTACTGGAGAAACACAGACACCTATGGAGGGCAATTTCTTTCTTTTTCTGATTTTTTGTGGAGGGAATGACTCCAGCTTTAAGCAGATCAAGTTAAATGTGGTATATCAGACTTTAGATAAGCACTGTATACGTGCCAAAAAAGGTTTAATCTATTGGCAAATATATACGAGGGATGAAGTGTAAATAGATAATCATTTTAAAAGTGAGAAGGGGAATCAAAATGTTTATTGTTTTACAGCTCACACAGGTTAAATTCCTTTCCTTTTTTAAATAAAAGGAAAGGAAAGGAAAGAAAAGAAAGAAAGAAAAAAGAAAAAAGTAATTCCAGCTCATCAAGTCTCCATGAGATTGATTGACTTAAAACCCATGCAGATTTGAAGAGAAGGCAACTTTTTAGCCAGCACTGCTGCAGTTTGGTTGTCCACTCAGAATAAGGAATAATGAAGAGCAAAAGAGAGATGAAAACTCATGGCATCCTTCCGTCTCCTTGCCTGCCCCTGGAACTGCACTCAGCAGACAAGAAAAGTAATGAAGTTCTTATCTGCAGCTGAGAAAGCAGCTCTGCAGGCAGATTGGTAACATCATCAGAATGGAAAAAGAGTAGCCAATAGGTAAGGTTAAAAAGATGTAGGAAGAGACCACAGGAGAAGTAAATGAAGTGTATCTGAGGTGGACAGAATATTATTTTCAATTTAATCAAAGGAAATATAATTGTGATTGGTGGACCTCTGCACTTGAACAATAAATATGTGTGCTGTTTTGAAGGAAAGTAGGGAAATAATTTCGAATATCACTGATGAAAGTATGAAAGTCTATTGCATCTTACTAATGAGGAAAGAAAAGGGAAAAGGAAGGGAAGGGAAAAGGAAAGGAAAGGAAAGAAAAGAAAGAAAGAAAAAAGAAAAAAAGAAAGAAGAAAAAAAAAAAAGAAATGAAAGAAAGAATGAGAAAAAGGAAGAAGAAAAAAAAAAAAGAAATGAAAGAAAGAATGAGAAAAAGGAAGAAGAAAAAAAAAAAAGAAATGAAAGAAAGAATGAGAAAAAGGAAGAAGAAAAAAAAAAAAGAAATGAAAGAAAGAATGAGAAAAAGGAAGAAGAAAAAAAAAAAAGAAATGAAAGAAAGAATGAGAAAAAGGAAGAAGAAAAAAAAAGAAAGAAAAAGAAAAGGGAAGAAAGAAAAAAAGGAGAAAAGAGAGAAGGGAAGGGAAAAGAAAGGGAGGGGAAGGAAGGGGAGGGGGAAAGGAATGGAATATTAAGATGAGCAAAATCAAATGAGACTGAAAAAAAGCAGTATTATGATAAAGATGATGTGTTTTTAGAAGCATAAGACTTTTCCTCTTAAAAATATCCTTTAAAAATGAAAATCATTGCTGAAACATCCTTCAAGATTGCTGTTTGCAGAACAAAGATTTTTTTTTTGCTAGTGATGCGTCTATAAAAGAAACAATGATGGAAACATTGCACTCAAATATATCTCAAAAAAGCAAGGAATTTGCAGATAATTAATGAGCTATGTTTTGCCTACAAATGCATAGAAAAAAAAGTTTAGACTTGTTATTGTTTTTAAAATATTTAATAATATATCTGTCATTGTTTTAAATAGGGATATTTACATATGAGTAAGCTATGTAAACAAAGATATTTTGAGGACACCAATAATGAAGAAGAAACAAAAGAAGAAGGTAATTATGTTGAGTTCAAGTATGTTATTAAGCGCAAACTAATGATGATGAAACTGGTTTCTATAACAACAGATGGAGCACCAGCTATGTTTGCATCCAAGGCTTCATTGCTCATCATCATCAACAAACATTTTAGGAAAAGTGATAGACTTGACACATGTTAAGGGAGCAGTGATAAAAGAAAATGTTAACTCCATTCATGTCAAAGGCCTTTTAATATTACTGGTCATGTGTTGTGCTTTGGAGAGTCTTTGAAGACAATTTGGCAAAATGAGGTGAGCTAGCTGACTGAAAGTAATTTAGTAGAAAAATATATTAAGTTTTTTTTCCAAGAGATTAAGATATTCTTACAATCATCAACAACATCAACAACAACACAACTTCTAATGTTTGACTGAGTTAAGTCAAGGGATGAAAAAAAAGAAATAATTACAACACACATGTCAAGATGAAAGTATTTCCAAGTGCCACTGTGTGAGATTTGCTTTGTGAATACAATCGATGAAAAAGTAAATGCCAGAAGACTTTAGCACTCTGACCTTGAAGTGTTCCTGGTTACAGTATGAGATCAGTGCTGGAAAATAGAAATATTATATAAAAAAATGTATCTCTCAAAGACAGGATTGCAATACTTTAAATTTGACTATCTCTATACATTAAAGAGTACTCAGAGCCACCAGTGAAATTTGTTATGGTCTTGTTCGTGACCACTAACAGTCTGTGTACTTGGCTGTCAGAGTGAATGGAGTGTTACATTTGGACGCCAGTATATTAAAAGGAAAATCTCACAATATAAATGGATGTCTGCCTGGAGAGTTGGAGGAAGATGGATGAAATGTGGCGACAAGGTGACAAATCTGCAGACTTAATTGAACTATCCTCCTCTTCTCTTCCAAAGTATTAATGTGCACAAATCCATATTCTTTGCAATGAAAACTTTGCAGTTTACATACAAGGCAAATCTGAACAGCAAATATTTGGAAGGGTGTGGAAGTGAGCACCATTAACCATCATATTTTCAGAAACTTTCAACAATAACAGCAGACACAGTGTGGTATCATATAGATACGCGGTGGTCGTATCTATACGGCCGCGGCGTGCGGTGGGAGTTATCCCGATGTCGTGGGGATCGCGCAGCTCCCACCCAACGCCCTGCGCCTCGTTCAAGATCTTTATTATGCAGGCCCACCCAGCAGTGCCTCGGGCGGCGATCTCTGTGGACGCGGTGCCTCGGTCGGCAACCGCCGCGCCCAGTCACGGTGCCTCGGGCGGCGCTCGCTGCGACCCGGGTGAGGCCCTCCCCTCACGATGCCGCGGTACCCCGCGAGGGATGTTCAAGGCTGCGGGTAATTTGTCCCCGACCAGGAGATGTTCCCCTTCCACCCCCAGGGGTGAGGCTTCCCCCCTTACCACTCCCGAAGCCAGCCAAGGGGAACAGCTGCCGCCAGTGAGTAGGCCCAAGGTCTCCGGGGGTCCGTCACAGGAGGCGCCCTGAGGTGCAAGGAATTACCGCCGCCCAGTATAAGCCCTCCTAGAGGATCTGGGTCGACGATAACAAACCAATAGATGCGGAGATCTCCAAAATAACAAACAAACCAACACAAGATGAGGAAAAATTGGGGCTATTTTATTAAAGAGAACAACAACTTATATAGGTTTTAGAAAGGGGAGGAGAGGAGGAAACCAGGGAGGTGATTGGGCATATGCAGATGTGGTGGTGTTAACTGATTGGCTTTATCCCGTTGGTGGGCGGTTGGTCCTCTAAGGGCAGATGCCCCTGGCCCCCACCTTCAGGATTCCAGAGCCTTCTGGAAGGCTCTGGGCACTGCTCAGCCAGGCCCGCAGCCCTGACTGAGCATGCGCCAGGCTTCCAGGGTCGCACAGGGGGCATCGGGACCCCCCTGTACAAATCCCGATTGCGCATGCCCAACTCGGTGTCATACAAAGGTCACCATTATATTTAATGGAGCCTTAAAATCCTTTTAAAAACTCCCTACAGTATCAAATATTCCAGTATTGGTAAGTAGCTAATGCAGCACATGAGGAATTATACCTAAACCTACCCTTATCTAACTCATTACAATGCCAAATAAGACTATAATTTCACGCCAGTCTATTCACAGGTAGTAGCAAAATGATTGTGGTTAAAACAGAGAACTGGGAATAAGAACAGGTGGCAGAATTAAAACACCTAAGCTTTTTCTTCATTTGGGCCGATTGCTAACATTGTTTAAGAAAAAACAGATATTTAAAATTAGATGCTCTTCCCATCACTGCTTGCTCTGCAACTCCATATTTTAATATTTCAATAGAGAATTTCACATTTTCAATCTCTTAAAAGAGACTGCACTTAAAATCTTTTCTTCCATTGAGTCAAAACAACGGTGGTTGCTTGTCTATGGAAAATAGACCATTACTTAAGGGATTCTTTTTTAAAAAATATATTTAAAAATTAATTCTTAAGAAATTTATATTTGTAGAATCTTATCTTGTGTTCCCTTAGCATCTGGAGCTCTGTGTGAATACAGTTGTTTAAACTATTCAAGGAATATGGTATGACTCTCGGAAATTGCTCTAAAGTTTGAGGAGAAGAAATCATGAGAAAGCTAAACCAAAACATGTCAGCAAATATTTATTTAATTTAAATCTTTTTTCTTTTTCAGATGATCCCAAAAGTTCTTTCAGTTTCACATAGTAATATACCACCATTCATGAGACTAATGCTTTTAAAGAATCCATAAACTCTGTGTCCATAAAATTGAGAGTGACACAAAGTCTGGAAGCAAAGATACTGTCTGAAGGGAAAAAGAATTCAAAGAGGGTAAAGAATAATAGATTATGTAGAAAATTATAGAAAGATATTTTTGACATTCTTCTTGAGGTAAGCTGATGCAAGAAAAATTTACTTTTATAACGGATATATATATTTGTCTTGGTAGAGCTGTGGAAGTTTTGAAAGTATGAATTCAACAGAACAGAAATCTTGTGTTGTTTTGTAAATTAAACAAATTCAGATTTTTGCAGAGCTCTTATGCTTTAAGAAAATTATTCTTTGTGGAACATAAAGCTTGGGCAATGCTTTCTGTATCCAAATTTTGTTGAACTTTCAAAGGATTTAGAAAGCATATTCAAAAACAATCTAATATCTATCTGTAAAATAGTCTCTGTTACATTGATGATGGGATTTTTGTTTTTAGGGGAGGTGGAGTAAAGAAATGATCTGGACAATTTAAATAAAAAAAATGAATTATATAATGCTATTTGATGCTATTTGTAGCTAAGCAGAAACAGCTTTCTATCAACATGCCAGTATCAAGGTCCGGTTGTCCTGCAGACTTATATTTATGTCTACACAGGTAAAAGCATTGCTTTATTCAGCAACATGCTGTCCCAAGCTAGGATGACCAGAGTGATTCACATTCACATAATAGTTTGGGACCAGTTATCCCTTGAGTGTCCCTAGAACCACAAGCTAGTTGTGTTCACACAGTGTAACACAGCTCTGGATTTATTCTGTCTCCAGATCTCATGCATTATATCCTACTTATCTTTTTGGTTGGACTTTTCTCAGTTGAAAATGTCAGAAACAGGGTCAGGCTGAGTTGCAGCCTACCTGCACAGGTCTTATAAAATATTAAGTTGAAAGTACATTTCATACTCTAGGGTGTGACACCAGGTCTTATAGGTCTGTTGGAGACACACAACTTATGAGATGGAGAGAGTTAAACCAAAGATATTGCCAACTTCTTTATCCTGCTTCATGGAAAGGGGAACTTTTCCCAAAATATTTTCCAGCTGGATTCCTTAGGGAACTAGTTTGTTTGAACAAAAGAAAAGGCCGTAAGTTTATAGAATAAAAGGCCATTAATATTCAAAAAAGTAGACTACCAGGGGAGAGGAACTCAAAATTGTTGCTGATTTTTTATTTGATAGTATAGATGCATGCTACAGTATTGTAGTGTTACTACAATAAGACACTATGTCTTAAAACAGGGAAAGAAAAGTCAAAAGATGGATGGAAAAAACTACTATTAAGCTCATTTTATAAATGGGAAATTAGGCATAGGTCTATGTCTCTATCAGTAAATTAGATAAATCTAACCTCATTTCCTGGCCATGATGGCAAGAAGCATGTTACAACTCACCTCCATGCAACTAAACTATCCCAGGGATCTACATCCAGATGACCATCTTGAATAGTCCCTGGCCCACTCTATGCCAGACCTCATTTGTTGAGATCTAAATCAGGACACGTCATTGTATAGATGATCTTTCATTAGCTCATAAACGTTAGCCTTCATCTTATTTAGTTTGTTAAAGGCATGTGGAGAGATAGAGATCATACTGTTAAACTGAGTTCATAGGAAATTCTGAATACAGACACAAATATAAAAATTATACAGAATATATGACATGACCAAGTCACCTAGTCATTAAGATCAAATAAGGAAATATACTATCAGCTTTCCAATTAACGTGCCTGAGTCTCTTTTCTAAGAAATCCCGATGATTCCATAGCAGAGGATGCATTCATAGGTCGTACTCTGTCATGGATGTAAGATGCAGTCAGACTACACATTTGGATTCAGCAGTTTGGAAAATTTTCAAACAGCTCAAGGCATAATCTTACTGAAACATCTCAGTGTCTTAACTGCAAAACACTGTCCCTTACCTCAGAAGATAATCACCATATTAATGATTACAAAGAAGCATAATAATCATAATAAAAGTAATAGTAGTAATAACAGCAATAACAACAACAATGTGTGTCTTGCTTCTTGTTACAAGCTAGGCTGCTTGTAACATGATGGTATTTTTGAAATAGGCAAATAACTAGCTTGAATAACCTATGTTTGCACACATCTCATTGTTTCTTTGTTTTTAGATGTCTGCACATACATATGCATAGAGAAATAAAAATATACGAAATTATATTATATCCTTTTTAAAGTATGGAATAAAGCATGTATATATATTTTATGTAAACTTATTCATATGCATATCCCTTTGTATATGTATTCAAATATATATATACATATACACACAACATATACATGTGTGTATGTGTGTGTGTGTATGCATTCATTTTATTTTTTTTAAGTATGGAGTAAAGCAGCTCTGCCTTTTCTTCTCTTTCTTTCCATCCCGCTTGGTGAGTTTTGATGTGTAAAATTCCTTGTATACCTGCCAGAGGGGACCCACTTCTTTCTCTCCACACGAGAAATGATGCAGCAGTTTTTGACACCAACCAGAAGAGCCAAGTTTGTTTTGAAGTTGAGCAACTTCTTTGTCCCTGATGCAGTGTCCTGGTAGGATGACTTAATTCAATAGAGTTCCTGTTGTGAAATCTTCGCGGAAAAAATATTTGTCTCCTCAAGAGATCCTCTTTGGCTATTTTACTCCCATGGAACCGCACTTAGCATGAATAGAAGTTTCACGGATTTCCACAGAGCAATCATCATCTTCACTAAGTAAGAACTGCAAACTGTCTGGGGGTCAGAGACACTGAACGACTTCCTTTCAAAAAAATATTTTTCTTGTTTTAAATCTAATTATTGCTATATATTTTAAATTTTAGATGGATTTCCAGCTGTTTGTCTATGGAAATGCCTCCTTTGTTATTATTCTCAACTAGACAGTGTTGTTGTTTCCCTTGATGCAAATCAAATATGCAGTAAACCAAGTCAAATCAAGTTCTTACTTTGATGTTGTGGGGTCTTTTTTATTTGTTTGTTTGTTTTCAGTTTTAATGCTAAAAGCTGTGGGCCAAATCCTCCCCTTCTCTTCATGATCATCTGAGGTTTGACTCATGGCTATCCAGAAGACATTGCCTGTGGGAGCTGGGGAATAAGTATGTTTCTCAATATGGAGACCCTGCATCTGCCAGCAAAATTCTGACAATCCTAGAGTATCCTTGTTGCTACAACCCTTTTCCCTGAAGTGACTCACCTGTTATTACCCACCACACTTAAACAGACTTAACAAGTGAATCTTAAACAAGATTCACTCCTGTAACATCCCACTTCAGGGTCTTCTGATGCATTATGTGCATCTCATACATATTCATCAAAACTGCTTCTTGCATTCTTAGGCACTTGTCCATTTCATAGCAGATCCATACACCTCATCATGAGCTCCACAGATCAAGATCCCAGGATATTCATATGTATATCATATGCAGAGAAAGTTGGCACATTTTCCAGAACATTGTTTTCTAGAGCCTAACATTATTATTTAATGGGAATCTTTAAGTCTTCACCAGGTAATCCGTGCACTGGAGGCCTAAAAGATACAGGGCAGCTATTAGATACCCAGCATGGAGAGCAATTGCCCAGGTGCCTCCTGAGAGACCAAAGCCAAAGCACAGCCTATGACACTGTTAGGATCACCAACACTTTAGCAAGAGAAACAAATAAATACACTGGGATCCTTCAGCCTACAAAGAATATTTCTGAGGTAGGGAGATTATGATAAAGGTCTGTAAACACAAATTGCATGGAGAAGTCACAAGAAATTTCTTCTTGCAGTACAAGAAGTAGTAGGTGAATAAAACTAGTAGGCTGTATGTGAAGAAACAAAAGTGAATATTTCTACACACAGTGCATAATTAAATTCTGGGACATCTTGCCCCAGGATTTTATAGGTGCCAAAAATTTATATGCAAAAGTTTACAGTACTAGAAAGATATTAGAAACAAAAAATTTTAGAAATACCACAGCATGACTAATAGTCAAATACTATTTTGGAATGTATTACTGCTTGTTTGTATCCGTTCTGCTTTTCCACAGACTAGCACTCCTGTGGATATGAAACTTCAGATGACCTGCTGTAGATCTGGAATGGGTGTTCTTATGTTCTGCTCTTTGAGCCATTCATTCTGCCTCTTCATAAGGATGGTGTCAGCAGCCTCATAAATTCTCCTTCAAATTTCCATTTCCTACCCATAGCAGAAATGCATTGTATTACATTGTGCTATTTTTAGTAACCTTCATTAGCACCTTCTACTAGCTTAAGCCTTAGAAAATGGTATAATCATAGAACATAATGTAATCATGATTTCTTAGGTGTATGTTTATTACCTTTTCAATTATAGATTCTAATCCATGCAAATCTTAGGTTTATTCCTGCTATAATTTTAATGATCATGAATTTTTGAATACTTACGTTAACTATCAATGGCTTCAATTTTTTTCAGTCATATGGTGATTAGATTAAAAAAATAAAGATATTCAGTGTCCAAAAATATAAAGAAATTGTAAAACATAAAGTCAGGAGATCTTTTTTTATATGGTTGTCATAACAAAAGCTGAAGCCATAGCAAAGTGCATTGAGGAATGTAATATTTACACTGTGGACCATATAAAGACAATACATCATATACTTTAGCCAACATCTTATCACTTTGAAAAAAAATAGACCACCAACATGACAGTCAAAGGAGAATTTCTTGGAAGAATCAGACATTGTTTAAGTAAACAGCAGTATTTCAGTTAAAAATGATATGCACTAACTAAAATTAAATGTCTTTCCCATTAAATAGATCGTCATATGTCTAAAGTGTGGTCAAAATCAGGAAAATCCCTAAAACATTTTGTCAGTTGATGCATATATGTGCTCTCAAGTTAAATCTATTTACTTTGCTGGGGAAAAGACAGGGCAAAAAACACAGTTAGGACCTTCAAGAGAACATGAGGTTAGCCTCATGAACTGTTATAATACATATCCTCTATAAGTGATTGCAGAGTCACCTATACACAGTATTTCCAGTAATACTATTTCAACAATGGTTGCTTTTAACTGAATATAGATTTGTGTTTCTTTTTCTTTCAGTACTGTAATCTGTATATTTACAGTAAAAAGTTAGTCTAAATAAGTAGAAAACCAGGCAGTGTCAAAACTAGATGTGGAATTGCATCTTTTTCTGGAATGGAAGTATCAGATGGGGTGAAAAGTAATCTAATTTCCTAAAAATCCTAATATCCTAAACACTGCAGTTATCCTGACCCTTTCTTGCTTTTATGCATCTCATTCCTTTTACTGTACATGTTTACCTTGTACATGTTTCTCGCTCACAGTGGGTACATTCACACACCCGCTTATGTCTTTGCAATATCTGTGTGAAGAAGGTGCTTCTTTTGTTGTTTGGATCCTGAAATAATGGAATTTCTATGTAAAGAATTATCACTTTCCTGCAGTGGCTTTCTAGCAGGATGAAGAGCTATGAAAGCAAAAGGAAATAAGATGATTTTAACACTGATAATCATTACAGGGTCAATAAACCTTCACAACAGTTGCAAAGATGAGGCGTGTGATTTAGCCAAGACTGAAACAGCAGTTATACTAGCTACATCAGCAGTAGCTAATTTCAACAAAATTAAGAATGAACTTCAGATCTGCAGGCCAAATGAGGAAGAATGGATGGCACTCACTGCATAGGGCTGGGCTCCCCTGGGCAGATAGGGTGCATCCATCCATCCATCCATCCATCCATCCATCCATCCATCCATCCATATATCCAAGCATCCTATTCAGGCCTGGGTTTTAGTCATGTGACATAATCATAATGGTTTGCTTTGGGATTTGGGTAAGAAAAGGATGGCGGGCTCAGAAGAAAGTTCTTAAAAGAAAGTTCTTAAAAAGACATTTTTGCTCTTACATGTGGCTGGGTAATGAAGAAAGGCTATTCTTGAGCATATTATTCATCACTCTAATAGAAATATAACAATAGAAAAATCACTGGTGGGTGGATTTGCCACCCTGACCAAAAGAAGTATGAAATAATATAAGTCAATACTGGTGTAATATGAACCATGTGAACATCTTTATACAGTTTAAAGCATTCTCAGTATCTTTGAGAATAACTGATTAAAAAGAACAGATTATTCCCTCTCTTGACCCTGCTTAAAATATTCAGAAAAAAATGATTAATATTGTGTGCAAGGATAGGATTTGGTTCTGTGCAAGTTCTACAATTTCCCCTATGCAATCGCAAAATTACGCATTCAGATGTTATTGTGTGTTAGTGGAAGCTATTAAATCTATTTTTCATACTTAAGAAGAACTTAAAAGGGCACAACATATCAGATTCTCATGATTTGAATAGTGGCAAACATCTAGATTATACATGGACTTCATGTTGAAGAGTGACTACTGAAATGCCAGATTCTCAGGGCAGAACAACCAGGAAACTCAACTAGCTTCCTATTTCAAAACAGACAGGCTTTCATCTATTACGACAAAAACACTGTTATGATGTGCACCCTGATTTAATTTTTTTTTGACCATTTTCCAATAGGACTCATTGACTTCAAACTCCTAAAAGAAAAATCACAGAATCACAGAATGATTAAGGTTGGAAGGGATGTCTAGAAAACATCTAGTCCAACCTGCCTGCTCCGGCAGGGTCACCTAGAGCATGTGGTACAGGGTGGCATCCAGGCAGGTTTGGAAGATCTCCAGAGAAGGAGACTCCACAACTTCTATGGGTAGTCTGTTCCAGGGCTCTGTCACCCTCACAGAAATGAAGCTCTTCCTCATGTGGAGGTGGAACTTCCTGTGTTTCAACTTACACTCATTACCCCTGTCCTGTCACCGGCCACCGCAGAGAAGAGCCTGGCCCCATCCTCCCTACGTTCACCTATCAGGTACTTGAACATGTTAATCAAATCTCCTCTCCGTCTTCTCTTCCCCAGGCTAAACAGGTCCAGCGCGCTTAGTCTTTCCTCATAAGATAGATGCTCCAGTCCCTTAATCATCTCTGTTGCTCTAAAAATAGACCAAATGTGCTGCTTTTCTGGATATACTGCATGTTTGCAGGCTTGAATCTGGGGGAACCATACTGAGGAATAAAAATGATATTAATGGGAAAGGTGCAGAATTATGTTTCTTTATTATGTTTCTTTAATATGAATATATTAGGGTTTTTTTAATATTTTCAAATGTAGATAGTGAAGTTTGTTTCAAAGAATTTGTTAGTAGTGACTTTTTTTCTTTCTTTCTCTTGGTAGACATTAAATTAAATGTCTGTCATGAAAAATGATAAGCAGAACTAAAGAGCAAATCAGATCTTAGTCAGGACATGTACCGTATTGGAGTTTAAAAAAAACAAGCCTGAGGATTGCTGCTGAATGTAATTTGGAGAAAAATACCAAAACGTACTTGCTAACATGGGCTCTCACCATGTTTAATTACACTGTTCTTTACAACAGTTCTGACTGACACATTTTCAGGGAAATAGAAACCTCATATGGGTGTGCTTTGAGATTGTTATAGTATATAACTCTGATAAAAGACTTGTGTGAAAGATAAAAAAAAGCAAGAAAACAAAGAAAAAAAAAGCTGTAAGAACTGCTAGAAATGTTTTGTGTTTGAATGCTTTATATTTATGAGTTGCCTGCTAGAAGCAGCCTAGCAGGTACTTTGATACCAGTTATTGTCTGGATAAAATCACATTCATTCCTAAGATAAACTGCTATCGTCAAAAACAAGTCAAACAAATATTTCTTGCGGCACCATTAAAAATAATTTCTATATACCTAGGGGCTTTCATATGATGATAACCCACATAATTAGTTTCTAAACACCCTAAGTCTTAATGTCTATCCAGATGTACAAGTTGAGTTAATTTCAAGCAGTTTTATCTAAAATCAGTCAATTACTGTAAACTACCTTATCTTTTCAGGTACAGAATATATTCACAAGTCATTTATTAAGATCAGTATGGTTCATCTCTGAAAATCTGACTGCTTTATTTTTGTTATCTATATCATTTATTACAACCAGTGTGGCGTTCATCTCTGAAAATCTCTCTGCTTTATTTTGTTCTCCAAATGTAGATTGACAGACTATGTCATGGCAACTTAGGCCTTTGAGCTAATTAGATTCTTTTGAAATTAATATTAAGGATACATTTTTTAAGTTTTATTTCTCAAAATGTGCAAGAAGTGGGAATAGTTGCAGACAGTAATGCTTCTCCTATTATTAGAGGCATAAATTCTGTATGCTGTACAGAAGACATTTCTGTATGCAGCAGGAGCTGCTTTTCAGAATTTAAGGCTAACTAATATATGAATATTATGAAGGGACATGCAGTCTAGACATTAATAAATGGAGCACTCATTGTTAGTGTGTATGATGTGTTTTATTTTTTTTTTCCTGCTATTAAACTACATAATATGCTACAAATATCAACTTCAGCACTCTCAAGTGTTTAAACTGGATAATAACCTTCCAGAATTTTAGCAAAAAAAAAAAAAAAAAAAGGACTTAGCATTAAGTTTCACTGTGTTGACATGCGATAATCTTAAGCTGCTATTTTTTAGGGGCTCTGTTTTAATGAGCGTGCATTTTGTTGGATGGATCTATCTGAATATTACTTTCTGCAACAGTGTTGGTAGCCTGAGCACTAATTGTGTGTAGGGGTTGAACACAGGCCAGTTCTGGTTGCAGCCTCATCAGCATATTCATAAATCACAGCTCTACGCAGGTGCCAGAGCCCTGCAAAACATTCTGCAGCTCTCCCTCATTGCAATTGTAGAAATGAGAAATAAGCCTTAAAATGGTGTTATATGATGTGAAATAAACTGATCTATGCCGTAAAGGAGGCGAAAACTCTTGAATAATTGCTCCACTAAGAAACGAAATAAGACCTTTTCTATTCTTTTTTTCCCTCCTTTCTTTCTCCCATCCCCCATCCCTCTCCCCACTTTGCTCTACCGAGTGGAAAATTCAGATCAGGCAGATTAAACAAAACAATTTTCTTGCTTCATCCCCTTTGAAAATCAGCTCTAGTTTTCTTAATAAAACTCAAAGAAGATAGTGTGATAATTACCAGATTAGACATCTACAGACACTGCTGCATGAGTGATAAACCAGAAGAATGGCACTAAGCTGCTCCTGAGTGAGTGTGAACAAGCCAGATCCTCGCTAAGTCGAACAAATGCAAATTAAAAGAGTACTCTGGACATGTCGCTGCTGATAGTGGCAACGTGGCAAAAGGATTATCTGGATCAAGGTATCTCATCACTGCAGATCACTTTTGGCCTGTTCACCAATAAAATTTTGCTTTTCTTTAATGCAAAGACAATTGATTTGCTTCAAATCCTATTTCTAAACCTTGAGAAAGCAAAATATTTTACGGGGTCTTCCTACACTGTTAAATCCAGGTACACGAGGCCCCAGCTTATCATTGGAGCATATCAAACAGCCTGTTTAAATAAATAAATAAATAAAATAAAATCATATCGTAGTTAAGAATGAGAAATTTTTAATTTAGTTTATTTTATCACTGATCTCACAGAAAATGTTAAATCATTTCATGCTGCACTCTATATTAGATTAGGATGCATATTTTATTCTACCTTAATGGATCCTGTTAAAACATCCCTCCGCTAGAGACAAATTAGCAAGACCTCACTGACCCACACATTAATAAAGCTTAATACACAGTGATCCACAGTCAAAGCACAACTCGGCATTTTACTGAGGCAAAGAAGCTATCTTAATTACACTGCAATGTTTAAGAAATATGCCATATTCATGAGGATTTTGGAATATACACTAATTATTATCCTGTCACGGAAGGTCAGATTTAAAACTGTGAAATGCAGTGAAATACCCATTTCCTTTTGCAGAATCCTCCACATCTTTACAAAGAAGTACATTTCACATTTTAATGGGAGGAATATTCACGTGAAATGTGTAAAAATCCATTTATGTTAAAACTACTACAAAACAGAGCAATGACAAGATAGCTGCAGAAGTGTCTGTGTTTTGGTGCTAAGCCATGTAGTGCTCCCTGTATCCTGCATGTAGGTGACAAAGCTTTCTATTCAATGTTTGGGGAGAATCTGACCTTGACTACCTGATATATTTCAAGTATTTCAGCTGGAAAAGCCTTGGGGGCCTCCAGGGCCACACTCATTCCCACCACAAAGTTTGAAGTCACCTGCAAGTGACAAGAAGCATCTCTGCTTTAGCCTTGAACTTCTAGTGTGTGACAGCAAGGGAGCCTTGAACAAAGAGCCTCAGGAGCAGGCTGCAGGGTGCCAAAATAATTCACCCAGCACAGTCCACTCCTTGATCAGATTTGGGGGCCTTTGGAAGGTCCCTGGGAGACAGATTGCAGATGGTGTTAAAAGATATTTCTGGTTCCTGGTGTGTAGGTCACTGCCTCTTTTTTCACAAGCTATCAGGGTGCAGGTTAAAAAATAGTCCTTGCATGTGAATAATAGCAGTTTTAATGATTAAGACTGGTGAAGGAAATATATGTGCAATTTGGGAAAATCTTTTTATTTTCTTTACTTTTTTTTCTTTCTGAATTCTTAATTCTTGAAATTAGTTTCCTATATTAATTGGAGGAATTCTTTCCCTTGTAGAAGAGGGCAGGGGTCACTCCAGATGCCAATTTTTGGGGGGCAGGTTTAGTTTTGTTTAGTCCTGTCGAGAAGGAAGCATCTTTGTTCTGTACAACCATGAAGGAGGCTGCTGGGGAAACTTTGAAACAAGAGTATAAGGTATATATATAATGGTTGCATACTCTATTCTCAGGCTGCAGCGAACTAAGTTCAGAAGTTTGGTTTCATACTGAAGAACATCATCTGACTAACCACTGAGGAGTGTGGACACACATGGCTATGGACAGCTACAAATTCACTCTGCCAATGCATCGACTTGTTACCATCTGTTGTCCCGGCCTCAAAGTCCCCTAGTTTCATCAGTACATCACTGTGCCTGAGCTATTGCACAGCTGTGCCCTGTGCAAAGCAAAGCGTGATAGGTGTGCTGGCACAGAGTGTTATCACAGCACAACTACGTGGCTTCTGGGGCAAACAGATCATTTAGAGTAGTTAAAAGTATGTATGGAGAAGGTATATTTATGTTTGCTAACATAACTGCCATATACCTATGCTTTTCCTGGGCATGGTCACTGGCCCCCACAAAAGTCCTGCCCAGTGGGACTTTGCAAGTAGTGTGAAGGCTGGAAGTCCAAGGAGGTAGATCTCCACGCTGACATATTCTAATTTTCATTTCTTGAAGTTCCTTCATATTTGTAGAGGTTGAGCTCTAATTCAGAACATAACAAAATATTTCTGTGTATTACAGTTGGGATCTGCACTCAAACACAGCTGCTGCCTCTGTTCTGTGGAGATACTTTGAAATGAAGAAATGAACTTTGTTCTCAGTTTCCTCTGTGCAAACTGATTTAGCGAGGGTGTTAGCTCAACAAAATGGAATACAGGCTTGGGTATACCAAGCCTTTGAGAAAAAAATGATAGCAAGTTTTGCTCTCAAAGGAGAGTGCCTTGTTAAAGTAAAATATCCCCACCAGGTCCTGGGGAGCTCTATCACTGTGGTTGTTCCTTTTACAGCTAATGGAAAGGAACAGGCACCTCTGGAGAGTCATTAATCTCATCATAAGATAGAACAGATGAATATCCCTGGAGGAGCTTATTTTTCTCCATTAACTATAAAGGGATCCTAAAACGCCTAGCTCAGATTTTAGATGTCTACCTTTCAGATGTTAAATTACAGCCGATTAAGTCAATCCCATGTTGTCCCTTAGTAGAATGCGTTAATTCCCTCCACAACCAGTCAACTCAGCCAGCATAGACTGAATGGAAAGAGAAAAGCATTCCTGAATCATCCCTGAGCCTTCTCACATTTTTGCAGTCATTTCTCATTCAAAGCATGTAAGTAGGGAATAACACATTTTCTGAGAAACTCTTGCCATCGAGGCCTTATTAATAGACTTCCTTTTATTTTCCATTACAGGAAACTCACTGATTTATGAGGAAGGAAGGTGTCAGAAAGGGTATAATATTTGTTACTGAATCTAGTAGCTACCATCTGGATAGCATTACACATGTGAAAAATATTTTGCATCTGTTTTGCACATCATTAAAAAGACCAGATATCATTTTCTATTGTATACCAACATCAGCATTATTGCTACAAACACAGTACTGCTGGGAATCAGCTGTTAGACTCGTGGCAGCATCCATCTTTTACCAGCTACATTAAGTAAGCCTTTTGCTGTTTCACTTGAAGGTTTTTTTTCCGCTGTTCTGGGAAGCTCAGTCATCCATGATAAAGGAGACTTATAGGCACTTCTTTGAAGACAGAGGTCACAATGCTATTTGGTCTAATAGTACAGTATGTACATGTCCAAGCAGAGAAATGGAAATATTCCGTGTAACACTTTTCAGGTTGTGTTTTCAAGTCAGTGGAACTGTGGATCTCTTTCTCTGCAATTGTAACAGATTGAATGCAATAGGATAGTAAATTCAGAGTTTTAGTGTGGAGGTGCTGACATCTACACTCAGTTCACAGATACCATTTCTCTGGCTCTGTGTCAAAAAGTTAATAAATACATTTTTCAAAAAAGTAGTAAATATGCAGCATGGGGATGACAGGGGTAAGGAATAACAGAATTACTAAGAATTAAGTTATAATTCTAACAGAAGAAAAAATGGATCATATCCACTAACTACCTGTCATTCAACAGTTCAGTTATGCTGCCAGACCTCCTTGCATTCAACTTGTAGCCCTCCACTATTGCATTTATGTCTTTTCATTTCCTTCTGATGGAAAAAAATATATGTGTATATATATTTTCATAATCTTGGGCTTCTACAGCTAGTTTTTGTAGGACACCTTTTTCATTTTCAGCCACCAATTTTTTTGCTGGCTATTACATATTAAAGTGTTCTGAAATTAAGAAGTACAAGTCAATAATAACAAGAAAATTCTGAAATAAGCATTGAAAATTTTCACAAGAACAGTCTAATATAAAACCTATTTGAAATTCATTAAGATGGTCAATTAGAAATTGCCTGTCATTAAATGCTATATGAAATCTCATGAAGAAATATTATTTGAACTTAAAAAAACCACACACATTGTGTAGGCTGTAGAAATCCAATCATCACCTAGATGTTACTTTATATTAATATGCATGTGCTATATAGAAGGGAATTATATCATCTTGATTACAAAAAGATTAACCACTGCCATTTATATATACTTTCTGTATTTCTTGTTTATTTTGAAAAAAAAAAACGAAAACAACAGAAACAAACAAACAAACCCCTTACCGATTACAATTCCTGTACTCTCTGATTTTAAGGATTACTTTTTACATGGAATTCTTGACTACCCAGGCTGCTGCAGAGCCTGGTTGATATGTCAGTTAGGGATGCCAAACTCTACACAAGCTAGCTGGAAAAAAATCACTCATGATATGCTACAACGTACAACTGATCAAACAAAGCACAGTTTTGTCCTATAATCTAAAACTTCTGAAAATCTCATTCACTACCCCTATATATATTAAATCAGATTCTCGCTTTCACACTTTCATTATGTTTGTGCATACACACACACACACACAGAATAGGTATATATGTCCACATTTCACAGAATTACAGAATGGTTGAGGTTGGAAGGGAACCTCTAGAGATCATCTAGTCCAACCCCTCTGCTCCAGCACGTGGCATCCAGGTGGGTTTGGAAGATCTCCAGAGAAGGAGACTCCACAACCTCTCTGGGCAGCCTGTTCCACGGCTCTGTCACCCTCACAGGAAAGAAGTTCTTCTTCACATGGAGGTGGAATTTTCTGTGTTTCAATTTATACCCATTACCTCTTGTCCCGTCACTGGCCATCAATGAGAAGAGTTTGGCCTCATCCTCTTTACATTTTCCCCACAGGTATTGATCAGATATTTACATACTGATCAGATACACTCTCAATCTAGGCTAACCAGGCCCAGCTTACTTTGGTCTTTCCTCATAAGATAGTGCTCCATTCTCTTAACCATCTTTGTGGCTCTGCGCTGGACCCCCTCTAGAAGCTCCACGTCCCTCTTGCCCTGCGGAGCCCAGAACTACACCCAGTACTCCAGGTGTGGCCTCACCAGAGCTGAGGAGAGGGGCAAGATCCCCTCCCTCGACCTGCTGGCAATGCTCCTCCTGATGCAGCCAGGATCCCATTGGCCTTCTTGGTCACCAGGGCACATTGCTGCCTCATGGTTAACTTTTTTGTCAACCAGGACTCCCAAATCCCTCTCCATAGAGCTGCTTTATATGCAAGTGTGTATGTATATTGTTACCTCTTAAGTTACAAAAGTGCACAAAGGTCATTTAAAATGAAAGTGACAAGGAGAAACTTATTTATCTATTTGCATTTCTCATTATCAGCAGGGGTGTTTTTGCTACAATTGTGTGCTAGGATATAAAAGTCCATTCAAGGCTAAGGAGAAAAAAGAAAATTCAAGCAAGTATTTTACAGCAGCTCTTGAAAAACATGAAAATTGCACATTATTGCACTTGGTTGCATAAGGTGAAGCTGCACCTGGGTAATACTTGCTAACGTGACTGGAACATATGCAGCAAGATGCAAAGTCCCACTGGCCTTAGCAGCATTTCACAAGTAACAGAAGGAAACAGCTTTTGAAATATGTCACCAATGTATTATGTATAAAACAGATCTGTATTCCACTTCACTGTCAGCCATGCATGACTTTCTGTTCCTCTGCTATCTCCACTTAGCATAGGCAAGGAAATTTAATTTGCATTTATTGGAGGTTTCTCTAAAAAGTAACAGCTTTTAAAATAATGTCCTAGGAAAATACTAAGAAAATATAAAACTGGGACGGAGAGTTCTCAAGGTTAGGAGTAAAAATTTCCTTGGATGACACAATTTTGAAAGGCTGTCTGCCTCTTGAGAAAAACATGCAATCAGAAAGTAGCAAGCTATCATGTCTGATTCTGTGGCTGATGATCTTCACAATAAATACAGCAGGAGGTGTATGATGTGATGAATAATGATACAGTCTGACTGACTCAACTGCAACTTACTGTCCCAACAGCTGTGACCTCCAAATAAACCATGTGGTTACTCCAAATCCGTTCCAGTGCAAGGTCAAAGAATGACCTTAAATCAGTGCTGAATTTAATATCAGATGGCTATTTTTTGTCAGATGCAGAATTTGTTATGTAGAATTGCCTTCAGGCCTGCTAGATAATGTTGCAACATTCCTAAAGTTCTTTCCTGAATTTATTTAATTGAAGTATTGTAGGAAATGCATCAGGAGATGTCTTCTGTAAATTAAATAAGTTCCCTCTACGGTCAGAAGGGGTTCCTCCAGAATCATAGATTAGGATGATTCACATGGAAATATTCAACATTTTTGGTTATTTTAAAAAACAAAAAAATCCTGCTTCAAAATATGGTAATATTTTAATTATTTAATTGTCAGTTACTGAAAAATAATGACAATGTCTCAAGTGCTATAGAGTTTTCTTTTTCATCTATATGCAGTATCTTTATAGAGAAATAACCCATATGATATTATATGAAACTGTATGGTTCTTTATGCCTCAAATTCCTAAAGTATTGCTAAACATCCTGGATTTAGAGAAATGATGGATGCTGCATATAAATTAAAGGAAGAAATTCTTTGGTGGTGTGAACGAAGTCATGCTAGACATTTATAAAGCTGTCCTGGCTGTAAGGATGTCATTATTAAACTGTTCATGATGTCTGTGTATTTTATAAATAGGTAAGAAAACTAAGTATCAGAACAGGGCAGTGCTATGTATATTGCTGCTTTCATTAGGACTGTATGCTCAGTAGTCCTTGGTTCGTTTAGACTGATATTATCCCTGAGGTGGAATTTTTGCACAGGCAGAGCATGCTGAACTGTGGGGCTGCCTGTCATTTGCAATAAGTACAAAATTGAAGTTTCTTTGAAATGCTGTTATGGGTGGGGGAAAAAAAGTGTTATGTAATTTACGACATTTACATCTTGGGACTGAGAATATTATAAAACCTAAACAAGGTAGATATTTCTGTGAGTGTATGTGTATACATGTGCAGTCTGTATGTCTGGCAGGCTAGCTGTGCTTTTTTTGGAATGTTTTCAACAGCTAAGTCAATATTAGTAGGGAAAACATATACATAAAATAACAACAAGAGTTCTTTCATGTCCTTTAAGGATTGACTAGACTAATGTGCTGTGAGAATATCAAAGAGACATGGGCTGACGTGTTGACACAATAAATACATCTTTGGGGTCATTTAAAACAACTGGAATCCATCAAGCTTCTGTTCATAGAAAAAAATATCTATATTATTGGTACTTTTGGTCTCTAGGGATACCTAAGGATCTTTCAACACTTCTACTAAGTTACCTGTTCATTTCCCAAGATGAATTTTGAGTAATGTTAGCGACTTGTGAAGCAAAACTGGCGGCATCTGGCTTTTGGAACTGCTGAACTGGCATCAGATAAGGCAGGTAGTCAGCTAAGGTAATAAAGGGTGCAAATTGCAGTATGAAAACATTAATAGCTTGCAAGTGGTGAGTGAAGGAAAGAGAAGGGTGAAGGGTGAAAGAAGTATAGATGTGGATTTACAACTGTTTCATCTTTCTAAAATAAACCTTTCTTCATCCAGATCTAACAGAAAAAGCACCTTCTATTCTCAGAATGCTTAATTTCAAAAGTCATTAAAACAAACTTTTGTTTTTATAATAATTGAATATAAATAATTGAAAATCACTACTCTAAACAAGTCATCTGAAAAAAAAATAGCATTATTGTAAGCGAGACATTTACAGACTCCATTAATATCACCACCACAAGAAAATCAGACCACTGACCACTGATTTGAATATCTAAATTTTGATTGATGATATCAAGTAAATCTTGGGCCAACAGGTTAAAAAAAAAAAAGACCTATTCTACCTATGAGGAAGATGGGGCTGGCCTCTTTTCACTGATGGTCACTGACAGAACCAGAGGAAATGGCCATAAATTGAAGCATAAAAAGTTCCATGGGAACTTAAGGAAGAACTTCTTGACGGTGAGGGTGACAGAGCACTGGAACAGGCTGCCCAGAGAGGTTGTGGAGTCTCCTTCTGTGGAGATCTTCAAGACCCGCTTGGATGCAGTCCTGTGCCAGGTGCTCTAGGTGGCCCTGCGTGTGCAGGGGGGTTGGACTAGGAGACCTCTAGAGGTCCCTTCCAACCTTAGGCATTCTATGATTCTATGATTCTATAAGAGATTTGATGTATTCTGGTGGCCTGTAGGGTAAACTAAGGGTAAACTAAATTTACCCTTCTGATGAGAAACAATTGAAAAAAAATACAAACATAATTTACAGAGAGTAAATTGGATCTATCTGAATTAATATTTATGTGACACACAATTAAACTACATAGCTATCACACTAAAACATGAGTCCCATATTCCTATGTGGTAAATCCAGGCTGAAATATGCTTTATTCATTTGTGTGGGTTGCTCGGGTGTCAGGATGATGCCTGGGAGTCTCACAATCGCTGCTTGGAGGTACTAACAGCAAGGGGAAAGTATAGCTCCCTTCTACGTCTTTTCTTGTCAGTAGCATGCACAGTATGCTACATAAACATCCCTGGAAAACTGGGTAGAACTAGAAAGTTTGGAATAAAACTTTCCTAAAATCTACAAGAATAATTTCAAGTCAATATTGCTGAATAATCAAAGATCTTTCCAGAATGATCATGTACAGAGATCAGAGGCCTGGTCTCTTCCATATACAGATATGTAAATGAGTAAACACATTTATATTCATATATATAAAATTTAATCAATGTTCCCAGTATACTTAAAAAAAAAAAAAGATCCAAGACAGAAAGAGGAAAATAACTAAAAAGGATCACGTGGAAGAAAAATAATAATTAAATAAGAAGATAAGGAGAAAATTACATGATAGAATTGAGAAATAAAAGCAAATAGAGAGAAGATAATGTGACTTAACAGGAAGGATATCACTTCTCCTATATCAGGGAAAACTGGAAAATCAGTTCTGGTGATGAAGGTTATAACTGCTGTTCATATGCAATCAGGGAACAACTGGAGACTAATTTATTTAAGAACAACAAAAAAAAAGCATGTATATACACACATATAGCTTAGTTATACTTAAGAGACATAGTATACTTTTTAGATTTGGTAGGTTACAGGAAACTTACTGCTTAAAAAGGTGTTCTTCCATTTTCCAAATGTAGTCTCACAATGTCACTGATAATAGTGAAGAATTAAAATGCTAATTTTTTACTGAAGAAAAAGGTAAATGATTTCATCCATTTTCTTTTAGATAATGTGGAAAAATTTCATTTAAAATCCCGTGTATTTTAATGGTTTACTATACAGGAAAATGCGATCACAGATTCAGTTGGCCTGACTGCTGAAAGCTTTCATATAGATGCATGCTATTTTGAGTATTTGTGCGTGAATTTGGAAGGAGGCTTTACAAATCTTTTTTTCTTTTTTTTCCTTTTTTTTTTTTTTTCTCTCTTTCTTTTTGGGGCAGTAGGTATTATCTTTCAGAGAAGACTGTGGAATATCTATGGATCCCAAGAAACATAGCCATGCATAATGTATTACAATTAAACTCTTAAAATTAGAACCAGAGCCATAAGGCATAAAGGTGAACGGAACCTGACTGACTGCATAACTAGTATTTCAGATTCCTGTATAACATATGAATAAATTCAGGTGCTGAGGTCCAAGTAGGTGACCTGGAAAATTCTTATCTCAGTAGCTATCTAATCTGAAAAGTGCTTAGCTCATCACAGTGTGTTCTCAGTATTTAGTCCAGTAAATTATAGGTGCCACACTGCACTTATTTAGGCAATTAGACTGTTCCATAAGTCCTCAGAGGTATCTTAGGTTGTAGTCATGGGCTAAAGAATGAAAACAGAGCAAATCATGTGTTGTTTTCATCAAAACAATGCCCAGCAAGCAACAAGCCTGATTTCTCATGCAGTCATTTTCTCCAGTCTAATGTGGGTAAAAACAAAACTACAAAACCTGAGAGTAGTGAACATAAATTTGTTTTTTTTTTTTTTACCTTTTATACATCATTCTTATTTCATCTTCTTATGACTCTGTCAGTTTTGTAATCTCTTATGCAGTGATATACTTGCAGAGAAATGGGAAACTTTCCTGCTTAGGCTTCTCTAAGAAAGATGTGTTTGTGTTTCAGTGAACTGAAAACAGGGTCAGGAAATCTAGATTTCCTATTTTTGAGGTAATTTCTCTAAAAAGAAGAAAAAGAAAAAAAAAAAGTGTAGCGTCTTTCTTCATATATATTTCACACCATATTCAAAAAAAAAAAAATCAGTCATCTTACCTACAATTATCTAACCAAAGGAGAACCTCCCATGAATGGAGTATGTTGCTCTGAATCAAAAATTTCAGAGTTAAGGCTGAAGGTTTATTTTATCAGCTCAGATGCTAAGTTCATCCCTTCCAGTTCCTCTAAAGCCTACAGTTTTTATGTGCAGAAATGTTTTATTTGCTACTCTGCTTCACTTTTCAGAAAAAAAAAAACAATGCATAATGAATTTCACACATACACTTGGTATTACAGATGATATTGTCAGTTAGTGTCTCATATTTCTGCACTTGCTTATCCTATGCATGTAAATCAACTGTTTGGATAAGCATTAAAAAAAAAAAATGGCCTAACACTCCCACTTTAAGACATATTAAAGTTTAATTATGTGGAAACTCAACTACCCATTAAACAGTAAATTTAAAACTATGTCTGTATGCTGAATGTTGAAGTGAGGTAGTCAGGTAAACATAGTTATGCAACCACATCGTTCATAGAAAAGGAAATATTTCACATTGGTCTGTGGTTTTACTTTTCCTTTCATATTACATACCTACTACATAACATTCACTTTGAATAGCACTATTTGGGAACCAGAACAAATTCTAAAATTTATATTTATCATCTCATCCTTGCTTAGTGACAACAAAGTCCTAGTGTATGATTGAATGCCATCACACTCTAAATTGTGGACCATATTGCTAATTTTGCACATAATTATTCTGCATATGTAAGTTGACTTCTCAATTACTGTAAAATTCAGAAATCAGGTTATTTTTATAGTCATTTTCCTTCCTTTGGCATGCTCTGCAACTTTCATTTATTTAGTAGCAACTTAGTTGTGACTCACCAAATTATCCAAGGAAAGTTTATTGTACATTGATATAGAAGCTTACAGTAAGGAAGTGGATGTTATAGTACAAAACTAATAGAATACAGGTACTGTAAATTCTAATTTATTTATCCTTTTAAAGTTTCAAAAATATCTTCCAAAATTCTCAACATATCTAACCACTTCTATGCAAGTATTATTGTTTGCTTGTTTTGTTTTGTTTCCTGGTAAGTATCACAAGAAATGTTCATTTGTACATTTATTCATATGTATTTATCCAAGAACTAGTATCATTTTTTTTCATAAAAATCACTTTACAAAAAAGTACATAGTTGGATATGGCAATAATTTTAGCTTTTTAATGCATATGTTAATGAAATTCAAATTAATAAAAAGAGCACTTGCCTAGGACACTTATCACAATATAAAAAAGTCCTATCAACAGAATGATGCAGTTATTAGTACACACTATAAAATTAAATGTCTGTATTATTACTAATTATATGTAAATAATGAACATATTTAAAATTCACAGTTATGCAATGGAAAATATGCATGCATTTAACATCACTTTGATGAAACTGTTATAAATTATAGATAAGATACACTGAAAACAATGAGACAAAAAACATACTCTTCATACTGCCTAAGAGATTCAAAATGTAATTTATCAGCCAACAGTATTAATTAGTATGAGCAACTACTTCTGCAATATGTAGTATCTTTTGTACATATAGAATATATCTATAGTCTTGCTAGTCCCTATTTTCTCTGATGTTGTAACTTTACATGTCTCCCATTTAAGGATATTGTCCAATTTTAGTTGAAGTAAGTGGGAGAATTTAGACAGAGTTCAAAGTTTTCCGTTATAGTTCAATAAATATAAAGACACATATTTGGTTTGAGACTTAAGTGCTGTACATAATTTACATAACATCTATACATATGCATAAAAGACCTGATACATTGGAAATTCTCTCATTAGCTTCAATGGCTTTTAATCAGGCATTTTAAATATGTTATATCAGAAAACTACTTAAATTCAGATCTTTCAGTTTCTGACATTTCTATATCTGAAAAGTCTTTGCATATACCCCATTGCAGCTCATAATGGAACAGGCTCATATTATGCTTGCGTCTCTATTATATACATGCAATAAATATTACACATGGATTTGAGTAGGTTGACAGTGAAACTTAGTTTGCTTTTTTGACAGTGGATAGAGGTGTCTCTTCACTGTCAACAGCAAAAGCCCGCTCTCATTGCAACATGGCTCATCTATCTAATCACCCAGGGCAAAATGTAGTGAATGTGGTGTATTTGCAAATATTTGCAAATATATCAGCAAAATACATTGTACCTAAAGTCAGGAAAATGTACTTTCTCATATGCTGTCACCTGTCCAAAATACTGAATGAAAGAAGATGTTACACATACATAGGGAAAATTAGATAAGGAAGGGACAAAAAAAAAAAAAAAAAAAAAAAAAAAGCTCATCTTTTAGGCCTTTTTTAATTCTCAGAAGAGTCAAGTGGAACTTTTAACTCCTATTTTTTCAAAGTGGTGCACCAATTTTGTTTCCTTTTAATTTTCTTTTTTCTTTTTTTTTTGCATTCAAGAAAATGTTTTACCAATGCCTTCACAAATTTCTTAGAAAAATCAAGACCAAGATAGTGATACACAGGGTTGTTCTGAATGAAACATCCTTTCTGATTTTAATGGAATTTATTTATGTTTCATGCTGGTACCTAGGAAGAAAGAAAATAAAAAATAGTTTTTTTCTTTGAAGTCATTTTGGATTATCTCAATCCTTGAGAAGTTAGGATTTATTACTTAAACATATGCTTTTTCTATTGAAGTAGAATTTCAGGAAACTCCCTATCACTAGATTTTGTCTTCAGGCATTTGAGATTTAAAAGTATGTTCCTCAGACCCAACTCAGCTGTAGACTGGTCAGTGTTGCAGAGAAAGCCATTTGCTATGGAAGCCTGTGAAAAGTAAAATAATTTCTGCAGTGGTAAGTTGCAATAAGAAGACTTGGATGTGTTCTCCTTTTCTGCTACAGACTACTGAGCCAAATTCACTTGAGAATTGTTGAGATCTATTCTCTCTTCCCTGTTCAATGTGAGAGACTCAGGCACTTGATGACTTGTTTCTACTCTTTGCTGTCACTATGACTACAAAAATAAAAGCATGTAAGTTCATCTATAGAAATATATCTCACTAAGTTTATGATGTAAAGCTATGATTTAACATTATGACTAATTCATTTATACTGAACACTTCCAAACTACTTTTGCTTTGTTGTTGTTGTTTTAAATATTCCTGTTTCTTTCTTTTCTCCTCAACTATGAAATTTCATCACATAGAGCTAAAATCTTCAGTGTGACTCAGCTGCATCATGGCCAATATTTTTTCACCTATGAATGTGTAGTCACCCAAAATCAAGCAATTAAAATGCTTTCATGTATTACCAACACCACTTACTGAACTTGATTGACATCTCAGAGCCTGAAGAGACTCTTTCAAGGTTTTATTTTACCTATGTGATCCTTGATTCCCAATAACTAAAGTGTTCAGTATTTGTGTTACATAAGCATGACCCAGACAAACACAGACACTTTTGTAATACAATTCCACTAATTTTCTTGAGAATAAGATACTCAAGAGAAAGAGAAGTGTATCAGAGAAACCTTCTCTTCCTGCAAGCAGCAAAAATATTTGATTCATCCTTGCACAAGAATCTATGTAAAGGACATTGAAGGAGTTTTGTGTCACATTTATTGCAAATCACCTGCAAATTACTCAAATTTAGGTATTTCTATACAAATGAAGCAGAGTGTCTAATATCTCACGATTAATTCATATCTAGATATACTCTAACTACTCGCAAGCAGGCATGATGGGCACATGGAAGGATGTCCCCTGCAGCCTTTTGTGTGGCACCCATGGCCAATGTGCAAGCAGCTGTTACTCAAGGAACAGAACCTATTGTTGATCTTCATTTCATCAAAGTAGTGCTCAGTAGTGCTCATGCCTTGATTAGGAGACTTTTTTTTTTTTTTTTTTTTTGCTCTCCCTTAGACCAGCAAATTACATGTTCATAGCAAAAAATGTCTGTTTTAATCGCACTGCACTGGTCAAGTTTTGAAACTAAAATAAATTGATGGGAACTAGGGAACAAATTAAGGATAAGCCTAAGAGAATACTAGGAACACAAGATATTAAAAAATAAGAAAGGGAGCAAAAATAAATTGGTCTGGGCTTTCAATGGAGTGAATTAATTTTACTTACTTTCTCTGTCCAATGTAGTCAGTAGAAGCCAATGGCTCATCACTTATTTAAAGTGATAATAAAATAATGTCAGGATTTCTTAAATGAAAAATAAATCGCTTCATTTCTGAACATTTTATTAGTGTTTTCCTTTAAATTTGACTTTTCTAGGGAACATTGGAGTGATCCCCTGATGGTAAATACCTCAGACTATTTCTTCTGTTTTCGCTTATTCTCACAGTTTTTCATGGTTTTCCTCACTAAATTAAAACTGTGTCCATTCTACTACTAAAGATCAATACTGGAACAAAGTGAAACGCCACACAAATAATAACCATTTCAGTTGACAAATTCTGATAGGTCTAGGCCTTTACTGGGCCTGCCTGTCCTTCTGTGTATTTCTGTGTCTCCTCCTGAGTGAACTGAGTACCTCAGGCACATAAAAAAAAAAGTGAAATTTCAGTCTTTTTCTTGTAACAGTCACCTCTGACTCCTCAAACTTCATTTTCTTTTATGCTAGAAAATAAACCTTATATCTTGAAAATAACAGAGTTTCATCACAATTCAGGAAGGGTGATATGAAGCTGCATCAGTGGCTAAAAGGCAGGCAATTGCATTTTTATGGTATAACTCAAATATAGATTTAAATATTTGTGGAAGAAAATGGTGAATTTAGAGTCTAGGAAATTTTAGTTAAACATAGCAAGGACTCAACAAATTGTAGAACCACTCTGAAAGTGAATATAGTACAGGTAAAAAGCATAAGTGAATATTTCCAATAAAGGAAAAATATATACATTTTTATGGAAAGAAAAATATGTCACTCATTTCTATTTCTAGAACTTGGTAGTGTTGAATTGACAAATGTATAGGCTTAACCTAGCTAGAGGAAGGTTGTGTTATTAGCAGCAACCAATATTTATTCAATATACTTCAAATTGCTCTTGTGAAAAAAGTAAGTTAACCACATTTGCAAATAGTATGGGCAGTAGGAGAACAAATAATAGTATCTGAAAAGAGTTCAAGCTTCAGATGACACATTTGCTACAACAGAATAAACTTTGCAAATCAGTTGTGTCAAATTATACTTATTCATGCTAAAGTATTATCAGATAATAGTTGTAGACTATTGGAAGGCCTTCAACTTAGATAAATGCATGAAAATTAAGCTCGGAGTCATTTGATAAAAAAATCATGCTGATTTTTTATGGCATAGGTGTCCAGGTAATATCAATATTAGGGCAAATGTGCTGAGAGGTACATATTTCTGAGTAAGATATTTAATACAAAACAGAATTAAATTACACATATACTTTTTCATTTATCTACCAGGAAACAGTTAGTATAAATGTACTTAGCATAAAAGCACAGTATCCTTACAACAGCAAATACATCTGTAAATTTTTGCCACTCCAATTTTGTCCTGATTTGCAGCTCCATGGACGATAATGAAAGCAGAGTGTAGTAAGCTTTGACAATATAGAATGAAAGCAGCAAAAATGCAATTGAATGAAAAGCTTAATTTTTCTCATCAATTTTTCTCATCTTACTCCATCAAATACTGTGAAAAGATTTTTGTTTGAGCATGTGAACCTGAAGCATTTATTACGACATAAAAAAAAGAGGGGGAGAGAAAAATACTTTTTTTTGGACCTAGAAATTAAATACTACAGTTTTTCATGAAGGATGACTTGTAGGACATTCTTCTTGTATTGTAGGAACATTGTATGCAAATCATTATTTGAGTGTCCTTCCACAGACAAGGGTTTTTAACCAGAAAAAGAATAAAGGCGCTGAATTTTCTATTAAGGAATTCAAATGTAAATATTATTAAAAACATTTCAGTGCTGTAGCTTTCAATTATAGACTGGACTGGGCTCGGAACACTTCTGCATGTATTGGTCTGGAATTCCATTGATTTTTTAAAATATTCTTTCCACAGCTTTATCAAGGGGCGTTTTCGAAGTGGTACATCTAGCAGCTGGCAAAGCCAGTCTCTCCACCCACAGTCATACCCATGCCCATTTAAATGTTTTTTAAAACAAAAATGCTGTCAAAATTTTGGCTCATGTTGTTCTTTGGTTAGTTTCAATTGAGATACTTTTTGATATAACTGGTATCTGTTCAAACATAAATGAACGTAAATACGAAGAAAAATGATAAATCAGTTCAAGAATAAATTACATATTAGTTACAAACATTTATTTTGAACTGCATAGTTACAGATTATAAGGGAGCAAAAGAAGGACAGAACTACTTTCTGCATATTTTGATAACTTATTATTAAAATATTCAGAAAACTCACTTGTTTTTTCTCATTAAGCTTAATGGTGACTGTATCAATTGAGTTTACGTCTACTTGTCTATGAATTTATACTTTGTTTGTTTACCTATCTTCTCAGTAGAAAGCAGACAAATAATTTACTTGGTTTGAAATTAGACTCAGATAGATATAAGATTTAAGTCTTGCAGGGACGTGTCCTGCCTGCATGACATTTTTTGCAAGATCAAGGTATTAATTTGCAAATAAGTGTGCATGGAGAATGCATATGTGCTGAGTCTCTATACCAAAAGTCCTAAAATGCTTTTTTCACTGATGACGTGAAACACATTTTGCCTTATACAGAGATAATAAAATGGATTAGGCTACACTGAAGATTAGTTGACAGCATAATTTATAACCTATACTATAAAATGAAGCTCTTTTTGGTTAGCTGGATTCAGAAGCCCATTTGAAAATGTCATTTTGACTTGTGTTTATAGGTCTTCAAAGCAAAAATAGATACTTTTATATGTTAAAAAATGTGCCTTTCAGTGAGACATATGCTGCTGTTAGGCTGTAGAACGGTTTTTAGGGATTTAAATTCCAAATAATTGAATGAAAATTAAAAATCTGGCAGTTAACTTGACATAAAGACAATCACTAGGAAGCGGAAATTTTGAACAGAATTTTAAATGTCAAATTGATTCTATCCAAATTATATTATCATCATCTTAAAAAAAAGTTTGACATGCTGAATATGAAATCAAATAAATGTTCCATTCCAAATAAAGTTGAAATCCTTCATTTGTTGTAACTTATTTGACTTATTTGTGCCTTTGCTAAAAGAGCATCTTGAGAGAACCAGATGAAATATTTAGACATATTAATGTAGATGTTTTTCCTTGTGTACTACAATTCCACCCCTTTGGGCCCATGTAGAAGGACTAAGATGTCTCTTTCCTTGAAGAGCCAGTGTGGCATATTGGAATATACTAACTTATTGTACTTATTCATGTCTAATGAACAGAAATGAAAGAATATGTTAGTCTATTGAACCTAGTAATGAATGTCCAATGAACAGCAATAAGTAAATAAATAAGAAGGAATAAGTTCCCAACACTCTCTAAACCTTCCTGCAAGCAGACCCTAGTAAATTCATGCTATTCCATTCTCTTCCTTTTATACAGATACCCTGTTTTTTTCTGAGATAGAAATCCTACTTACTTTGATAAAGTTCTTTTAGTAATGTGTTATCTTGCTTTCATTGTCAAAAGCAAAATATAATCAAATAAAAATTCACCAAGATAGATGGAATTTTCCTTTGTATATAAAACTAAATATTCCTTTAGTAGTACTTTAAAAATGTAGAAATGCAAATTATAATATGCACAGGCAATTATATTATGAACTCTGATTTCTGAAACATAACACAGCATGATATACTTTGAAACAAGGCACATGTATTATATCTGATTTAAATATGGTACAACAAAAGTGTTGTCATAATCTCTTGAGATTTTTTTCCCATCGATCAAAATAGACATTTCTTTGTCTGAACGTATTTAGGACCTGATCTTGAGAACATGTGAGCCCATGACCCTAAGCCTCAGGAACAGTATTCGCAGGTAAGACTTTACTTTCTTAAAATGAAATAAAAGCAGAATGCATAGAAAGTGATCTCTATCTTTCTCTCCTCTAGTCTTTCATGGAATAGATAACCTGTTTGGGAATGTTTCATCAGCCCAAATACACAAGCATATACTATATTTTATCTATATTTTTCTTCATTAAAGGGAATCTCGTGTATTTCTTGAAGGTCAGGAATAAGTGAGATTCATACCAGTTCATACTCCCATGATTTCTTATGAAGATATTCAAGTTTCTTTAAAAGACATTATTCTTTCGTAAAAATTAAGTCTAAACTGCACCTCTGAGATGCCTCTGAAAAGATTCAGAATTAAGGAGATAACCTAAATTTTAAGATTCAAGGATGGATTGTTTTAGGAACCTTACTGAAATTCAGACCTCTTCCTCTCTGAGATACATTGAGAAGAAATATTATTAGATTTTTCCTCTTGGCTGCTAATGTCTGTCTCATGCATATCTCTAAATCTCTAACCACAGCAGGTAAAGGAGAGTGTGAAAATATTAAGAACTGTTGTGTGTCTTGCAAATGCACAGCAAAATATGTAAAAGGTATTGCCCTGCCATATACCAAATCCAACTAAGGAATGAATAGGGTCTGGAAATGGAAGTATAGTAGTCCTTCAGTGACATATACAAAATAGATCAGATTGCAAAATTATTTTGTACAACTAATAATGCATTATGAAGTATAGATATGATTGAAATAAAAGACAAATATTTCCTCTAGTCAGAGAAGAATACAATATGCTATAACACCTACACATGTAATAATAGTCACGGCCAAAACCAACACTTTCAAATATAAATGCTTAATGTTACACTTCTGGATGGGTATTTGTGAGCAGACCTAAGTATACAAAACTATTGAACACCTACAAATGTCTGTAGTTTTATGGAGAGTGAAAGTAGCTGAAATTAAATATATACATATATATGTGTATATAAATTATATAATGAAACACAAAGCCTCCCTTTAAATATCAAATCACAGGTTCTTCCAGCCTAATGTTTGGCACTTCTGCTAGTATCTCTCCTCCAGTAAGATCAGCCTTTGGATCTTTCCCATACTCTATTTCTATTGACCACATTTGATAATAAAAGCTTACCTATATATTTCTAAATCTTTATTTCTAAGATATTTGTTTCCTCTAGTTTTCGTATATTTCCTCAAGGGATAATTTCAACACTTTTGAGATGTCATTCCCTAATTCCAGGTATAGAATAGTCATTTGGCTTTAATTAATGTTATTTGTTTTCATCTTTGTGAAAAAAAAAATTGGTGAGAGACTGATAATTTACATATTTCAAAGTTTTCAAAGTAAGTCCACTATTCTGTGATCTGCTGCAAGACTCATAACTGAAGCAAGAAAACACCAGAAATTCATATATAATTTACATTACATAACAATTCCTGTGGATGGTTTATGTGTAAATAAAAACATAACTTTGTGGAAAGAAAAGAAATATAATATAATATAATATAATATAATATAATATAATATAATATAATATAATATAATATAATATAATTTTTTAAAAAACAAGATTTAAAGAAAATTCCTGGGTAGGAGTCTTGAACCAACTGATAGTAGGTCATTAATCATCTATCTTTGCTATGTAAGTGCCTTCACAGATGTGCCAGTGACATTTTATTTGTTCTGGAACAGAGTGCCTGGCCTCCAACTGTTTCACCAGAAGAAGATGAAGCTGGTCATAGATCCCACATATCTTCCAGCTCCATAAACATTTCTCAAACATTTTAGATGGTAGACACCTCCACTAGGGACCTAATTGACTCCATTTATATTACACGTTAATACAAATTAGATCTCTTTTCTGTTTATATGTTTATATATTTCTCTTACCCAAATAGGAAGAATTAACTGTCTTCTGATTAAACACCCTTCCTGTCCCCCCATTTTCCTAAGTGTATTTTCTCCAATTTGAAACACATGTTCCAAAAATTATATTAATATAATTCGACATTGAGACTCAATTAAGAGCAGAATCTAGTGGACAAAGATTTTCCCACCATTCCCATTCTGCATTACTTTCTCTGAATATCATATTTTTTTTTGTATGCAAGGACTACAGGACCATAGTATAGATATGTCCAAGCAAACAGAGTATTAACTTTGATCAAGGCTTAATTTATGCTAAATTTACATTAGAAATTTACATTTCTAGCATTAGAAAATCTTCCATTTTTTTATTTGAATGTTAATTTACAGAAACACATATCAAAGTAAAACCAGATTATCATATTTTGTGACTAACATTGTCAAAAAACAGATTTATGGGTATATAATATACTAAAGACATGTTAAAGTATTGTTATGTAAACATTAGTAGGAAAAAAGTGGTTATGGAAGAGAAGTTAAGTTCTGTCCCATATATCCAGCAATTTCTGAAGTATTCACTTTGCTTTTTCAACAGTAATTGCAATATCATTTTTTTTTACTTTTTCAATTCCTTTATTATACTTGCTGTGACTTTTGAATTATACAGTATTGTACAGACACACAGCAGTGAGATTTTTTTATTTTTATTTTAGTCTTGACTAAATAAATGCATATGGCCTGAAAGTTCAGAAACAGTTCAGACTTGGAATGCAAATCTAATATTCCCATTTTTAAGGCAACGCCAAGGTTTTACACTATGACTAATGCCTTATTATCATAATTTCTGCTGAACTGACAGGGCAAAAAGTCTTCCTTCATATTTTTGAAGACTTATCTACATATTTCAATTGATTTTCCACATAACTGTTTCACAATCCTAGGAAATTGCTAAAAATATAGCGCTCAGTTTAGAAAGGATCTACCCAGTCATTTACAAATGGCTTGTTACACAAATTATGTGATAGAATTCAAGCTTGAAAGTTTGCTTTGATAGATTGGCAAATGGAAGAAAAGTTAATGAACTGAAACTATTCTACCATTCTGTAGGGCAATTCAGTGAAAATTTTAGTAGCACACTGAACATGATGAGCAAGATATTGTGACAATGAACATAGCAGTCATGTACAATAACTTTTAAAATATTCTATTAACATGGAAAATAATTAAAACTTACAGAACTATGTTCATATGCATAATTTGCAAGGAATCTGAGTCAATTAGTAACCAAAACTTGAGCTGTTTCTGTTTGTCACACACAGACTGCCTAATGTAGTGAAAAATCCAGCATGAAATTCCTCATTCTGATTCACCCTTCTCAGACTTCTCTTGAAATGAGAATTCTATTTCAGTATAGTGTTTCTTTGGAGAAGTTGATTTTTTTTTTTCCAAATCATTTTCTATGAATTATGTACGGTGGTTATGTTGCACAGACTCGCTCATCAGAGACAGAAGCCAGATGACAACATTTATTTTTTTTTAAACCATAGCTGATGTTTCTGAAGCTAAGAAGCTTGAAACAATTCATTCTTGTTTTGACTTTGTTTTCTGTAATTTTTCAAATTTATTTGAAGATAGCAGGTCATGTCATCAATAACTATAAATCCTAAAATAGTTTTACTGACTTTAACAAAGATATTGATTTTATATTTTGCTTCTGAACCTTGCAAGGAAACTTCTTAATGAGTTTTGACTCTTTTTAGCAATTTGTGCTTTAGCCTACTAAGGTCTCCACTTATCCTTTCCACAACAAAACTTATTTTCATAAGAAATTTATAGACGTCCCCTTTGTGTAATAGTTTTCAATTTTGTGTAACCAACATGACATTAATGAAAGAAAGGAGGAAAATAATATTTTCACTAACTGCCAAAAGAGCAACTTATTTGGATTTGACATAACTCTTCTGCCTATATGAGTTTTTCCTGAGATAGGAAACGATTTTGATGACTACTTTCTTATTTTCGTGTTCTTAATATCTCCGAGAGATTCAGGACAAGATTTTCACATCTTGAGAGAAAGAAAACTAAGAAACAAAAAAGGAAAATAGTCTAAGAATCAAACATGTCTCTTCTCCCTACATCTTGGAGTTATCACACTCCTGAGCATGCGGGATGTGCCCTTTGGGTTTGAACAATTCAGTGCAGTGTGAGATCTGTGCTGCTTCGCAGTGGTGCTGTCTTCCTGGATGTGCAGACCACTGAGGAGAGCAGGCAGAATGCAGACACTGGTATCCTCCCTTCTCCGCTGTGGAAAATCAATGGAACAGTACCAGTTTACAGCAAAGGAATATATGGTCCAGGCGAAAGACTCAAAGTGCAGAATTAATTTGAGCAAAAGTAGCTGTTTATAGTTGTAGATATATACTTAGACAAGGTGCCCTATATTCCTGTTAAAGTCAATGGAAAGAAATAAAACTTCTAAAGTGTGCTTTATCTCCTTCTAAATATGGATTGGATTTATTTAGAGATTAAGACTTCTAAATGTAAGAATCTAAATATGAGCTCAGTGTCTAAGTTCCAGTTGCAGTCAGTGTAAATCTTGTCTTACACAGAAATGGTCAGTACCATTTGTGATGCCCTATGATATCCCAGACTCCCAATAATTACTCATGGGACTGGACCTATAAAAGATTTGCAATCCTGTAGAGGGTCAGCTAAAGGCCAGGCTGGACACTCCAGGAAGCTCAAATTGATAATAAACTTTAAAACTCCATGTTGGGTGTTTAGTTAAGCTAAACTGAGACTCCTTCTAGTCTCTGCTGACTAGGCTTTGATGATTGTACTAAAAGCTCAGATGCCTAGCTTGCAAGCATCTGAAAAAAATATATTCACGTAAATTCAGGTATCTCAGTCTGAAATTGAACTCAAATGTATTATGTGAATGTTACAAGTTCCCATTTCTCCTCAATGACACTGCAGAAGACCAAAGTTGACTTACTCAGTAGGGAGGTATCTACGCTGCAATATCAGAAGTTCAATGGAATTAATATACTGGATTTCTGCCTCAGAATGTAATGTTGAAGCAAATCTCAGTGGCCACATCTATTAATGTGGTGAACATAACCTATGACCCAAGCAAACGTGGTCAAAATTGATCTAAACTGAACTGCAGAATTGGTGCACGAGAGAAAAAATGATTTAGTACCCAGTTTCTTGGCTTCTGCCCTAATGCTGGTAATTTGACTTGTCAATTAGTGTCAGCTGTGTTTATATTGGTTTCTGTGTCTTATGAATTCTGCTTAAAATGAGACTCATTCCACAAACTCAGAAACTACAAAGAAGTCCACACTGATAACTCACTACCGAGTTAAATACTTAGCCTACTTTTCTTATGAAGAGAGATTTGGGCCTAGTCATTTTCATCTTCGCTTTTATTCATTGATACTTATTTCACTGGACTAGTATGAATAAGCAGAGTAGGATTTTGCCCTATATATCAATACAATACTGCAATAATTGCCTATGAAAAAGTCTTACTCTGATATCATTTGTAAATTAGGATGTACTTCTAAGGCCAACAGAGACACCTTTAAAAATAATTAGTTACCATCAGTAACAGGTAGATATATATTTCAGTCTATATCATAAAGTTGCAAAAAAGATCATCAATTGTATCTGTATTTTTTTAATAAACTGTGATTTAACATAAGAAAGATAATGAATATTCCAAGAATGCTCCTTTACTGCCTTCCTAAATGCATATTTTCCTATTTTTAATAATAAGTTCTGCCCTGAGGCAGAATGAGATTCATCACACCTAACTAGCCATATAAAAATTAAACAGCTTAGCTGAGATTTAGCTTTCCTCAGCCTTAGGAGCTGCAATTCAGCTACAGAAGGAGATAGCTAACTTAGCGTGCTCACAATACAGCCACTACATTTCAGTCAGGGAACACTTAAATTGGCTAAACATAATCATCTGCAACATTTATGATATGCTAAAGTGTCATGCCTGGACTTCAGCTGCCAGACCTGCAGATAAAATGTTTTAAGCTTTTGTATTGGTTTCAGATACTTAAAAACTGCTAAGCACTGAGGTGTGGGCAACCCAAACAGAGTTAAAGCTTCTTTTCAAATACAGGCTCAGATGTCTACCCTGAGTTCAAAGAGGATAAGATTATATTCTAATACCATTGTGCATAACTACAGTTATTTAAGCAAAATCTACTAATCTTTTCTAGTAGTTTTATTAAGACACAATTGACTCATAGTTTTACTATGTTTTTAATTAAATAATAATAAAAAAGTCATATTCTTGGCAACGTCAATCAAAACCAAAAGCAGGGACACCAGAGGCAAACACTCTCAGCAGGAATCCTGAGAAAGAATTATATCATCAAACCTAGCAAGCAGGAAAGGGAAAAAAAAAATCTTTTAAACCCTTTAATGATTTTGGGGAACAAACGCTGTGCCCACAGGAGGCACACTGTGCATAATTATACTTCTGAATGAACAAGAAGTAGAATTATATTCCCAGAGTCCAATAAATACAAGTTGACTCGTATTCATGTTGCCCAGATCCGATCTGCTTTTTATCAGTTTTCCTTTGGACTGAGCTAGTGAAGAAGTACAAATGAAAAGGAACTAGGAAATAACCTCTTTTTTTATTTATTTATTATTTTTCTGTAGGCATTATCCATTATGGACTATCCATTATAGATTATGAGTCCAGTGCTTGAGTTCACTCAAGTTCTGACTATACTTCTTTAGTAGACTAGATTTGTTCAAACCAAAGGGATATGGTGCTCTTAACCCATTGTAAAAGGAGATATATCATACTCTTTCATACTCTTGCATACATTCTGTTTTCTGTTTCTTCCACTACTGTTTGACAATTTAGTTCCACATGAGAAATCAAGACACAAAGCAGAAATTTGAAGCTATCTTCTCTCTACAAAAAAAAAGTAACAAACCTTGATATTTGAGAGAAGAATTGTTAACCAAGAGAATACTGAAAATATATATCTATACATATATGAACATTTTCCATTAGCTTTCTGTATCATACTAGGTATGTCTGGTAGTTCATCAATACCAGTCGTATCAACTCTTCTATAACAAGGATCTCATATTTAGCAGTCTTTACTACATGTCTTTATCATAAGCTTGTTGCTTCCTAATTAGAGGCTTATTGCTTCCAAATACCTAACTGCACTGATAAAATTAATGTAAATTAACCATATTGCAATAATATCTGAGCAAAACTCTCTTAATGATGTAATACTAGTAGCTAGAACTGATCTTTTAAAATGTGCAACATGTTTTAAACCTTTCTAACAAAATATTTTCTTTGCATTAATTTCATTCTAAAATTGATCTATGTAGCAAAACAGGTGTAATGCAAAATGTGGATCAGAATCATTACATTTACTGTTCATATTGCAACCCAAGAATACTATGAATTTTTGCAAAACAGCAATGGACCTAATTTAAATAAGCATGCCTGCAATAGAACTGATAAATCTGGAAAGACTAGTAATTTATGGCTCTATAGTAAGACCACTTCATTCACAGCTTCAATTCAATGTTGCCTTGTTAAAAGTTCAAAGTCAACAAATCTAATTATTATCTTAAATATACCCTAAGATTATTTAGTACCTACAGAATATTGTATTATACTAAAAATCAGTTTGTTAGAATTATCTTTCATTAATAGCAGCTTAGTCATAGAAAGACCACCTAAGTGCCTTTGGTTCCCCTGAGCACATCTAGTTAATGCAAGAACCTCTTCTGTGCTATTTGGACCCACAGTTCTTCTTAGATAATTGCAGCAAATCTTCAGGGATTTACTGCATTCCTCTTGTTTATTCTTTCTCTGTCATGCTATGTTTCTACATCATGTGACATTCAAAGGTATCTATATCTAAATTAAAGCATTGAAAAGGCAAGGTGGGAAAAGAGAAAGAAAAAACAGGTTTGGATTTTTTTCATCTTATATGCACCTTTTTATGCTATAGAAAGAAACAAAGCAGAGAAGTCTAAAACCTGAAGTATATACTGTTATTATGATTATTAATATTATTCCCTTGCACCATCCATGCTCCAGCAGGAAGAATCTCTACTATGGGTGAAGTGAGATCAATGCAACAGTCAAAATTCATTACAAAAAAAAAAAAAAAAGTTACCATTTCAGTCTTTTAAAAATACTCATTTACCTATCTTTTTGAAGAATGATGTCTAGAAAAGATCATGTTTTCATTCACAGGCACATTTTTCAACTGCTATGATGTTTCATACATATCAGATAATTATCTTTTGAGCAGTGCACAGATTGTTTTAAATAATTGTGTTTATCAATAAATTATTGCCAAAATAGCTAAAATATTCCCATCAAATGGAAAATTCCATGATAAAGACAACTGACAAACTAACCTTTATAACCACATTAATTAATTTTGAACCATTTTCTTCCTGAACTGTTAAGAAAATCCTATGCTGCTTTAGACTGTTATTCTCTACTTTTCTAACCAACTTAAGTGCTGACAGTCCTCTCTAAGAGTCTATGTTGCTTTTGGAGTGCCCAGTACAAAATATTGCCAACTTTGTCATGCCATATTTATCCTGGACAACCTGATACATCCACTTACAATATGACTAATAGTCTCGGGGGTCCAGCCACATAGTCTACCTCCTGCATTTAAATCTTTTCTACCATCTGTCTTCTCTTTAAGATATCTCATGTGAATAGCTTTTTCGTGTGTGTCCATAATTAAAATATATTTTTCCCCTTTCAAACCTGCTGCAGACACTTTATTTTCATTAAACAGGTTTTCTTTTTCTTTTTTTTTTTTTTGTTTTTTTGAAACACTTCCTGCTGTATTTCTCATTCATTGCTAGCATTTATCTCTCGTTATGATCCTCTCAATGACCTCAACAATGCCTGAAACCCTGGAGTATTTATATTCCAAACCTGACCCAAAAAACAGTTATTTACTGTTATGGTAGTAGTAATAGCTGTCAGGTTTTTTTTTGTTGTTACATTTTTGTTTCCTGAGCCTTCTATTATTTTATGATATTTCTATTATAGTCATTATGTACTATAGCAGTTTCTGAAGGCACTAGCTGAAATAGGAGTCTTATCCAAAAGCAACCATTAGGATACAGTCTCCAAGTCAAAGAGCCATCAATCTGAAAAGACAAACCTAACTAAGGAAAACAAAAGGAGAAAAAAATATCTGTGGGATATACCTGACCAACTGATACCATCCAAAAATTAATCATCACCCTTAAAAAAAAATACATGTCTCAACTAACATCTTTGATATGGTTCATTTTGCATGATTTCAGGGATATGATTTAGTTCTCATCTCCGTTGTTTAATTTTCTACAGTGCAGGTGTAGATAACTGAGACACATTTAGCATTCAATTACTCTGCTATTTGGGGAGTCTTAGAGTATTTTACCCTGCCACCAACTGCCCAAATCTCGTACAAGCTTTGAACCTTTCATGTTAGTATCATGCAGGCAGCTCAGATATCAAGCTAACTCAAATGGCACTAGCTGGGGGTAACTGAATCAAGCCACTAAATCCTCTGTGGCGATCCAGGGCTCAATCCAGTTTTATACATGTGTTTCTACTGCTATATGATATGAACTAATCTTCCCAACTTAACCTCCAGCTGCCATTCCAGAATATAATAGGATGCCCTAGGCATTGAGTCTTATCTGACGGCCTCATGCAGACATCTCAGATATGCTAGGATGCCTCTGAAGGGTTTATTTGTTTATGCTTAGGCATTTAAACCAAGTCTATCAATTTAGGTGAGTCAAATCCCACCCACACTTTAGGTTATGTAGTTATCCGGGAAATGAGTCACATCCCCTAAATTTCTTCACTGGACTGTGCTACTTCCAATTTCTTCATATCTCATCTGCACTACATTTTCCTTTGATGTCCTAGCTATTACTGGAAAGGGAGAAAGATGGAGAAGAAGGATGGATCCTAGCAATATTTCAATGGGGCAAATGCTAGAGCACTTTGTTCTGCCAGTTTCACTCAAACAATGGTGCTTGAAGCAGTCTTTTCCCCTTTTCCATCACTGAGTCAACTCACTGTCTTATGGAATGGGTTATTTCGGGCCATACTTTCCTGCACTACAAATTGTCAGTCTTAGTCTTCAAGTGTTTGATAAAGGAGACTGCCATTTGCTTTAGTGGGATTTCTGCTGACTTTGTTCCTCTGTCATATAATTAAATAATATGTCTGAGAAGTAAGCACAAAAATTAATTCAGAAACTTTATCAGGAAGATGAAGCCATTAGCACACCGATATGTCAGTTGACCAGGGAATTAACCTTGGAACAGTAATGTTGATGAATCTCATTCACATTTCCCAACCTATCAGATAATATGGTAACAGTTCTGAAATTCTCAGGTATGTTAAAAACTGTCCTCTATTACAAGCTAACCAATTAGGCTGACCTTCTAAACAATACATTTATAAACACGTAGTAAGAACATAATATGTTAATTTTCAATTTGATGATGTTATTTATAATAAATGCAATGAATTATAACACAATACTTCCAGTATTTTTCAGTCCACAATTTCTCCAGTGCTAGGAGAAAAAAAAATAAGAGCAATATTCAGTCTAGGAAAAAGTAGGAGTAATTAGACAGATTCTTGCAATTTGTATTGGTCATGGTCATAATCCTAATACAATTCAGAGCATTTTAGACAAAGTATATAAATATATAAGTGATCTTATGGACACTGGTGTTTGTTGTCAAACATCACAAATTCCTCACTTTCTGACTCATATTCAAACGTTACCAAAAGTGGTACTTGTGCAGTAGCTAACTCATACGTCCTATCTATTGTCTTAAAATTTCTGCACCATAAATCACAAAGAACTCCTACAAATTTGTGCTACACAAATACATGGAATAAGATTCAGCTAAAGAAAATGTCCTACTTTACATATATACTTACAGCATCTCTAAATATGAAAAGTCTGAAGTTAATAATGACTTAGGAATGCTCACTACATATCTCAGTTAAATAAAAATACAGCAAAGCTAACTGTGAATGAAGAAGTATAAACAATCGTATTAAATTATTAAACAAAATAATATTTGTCTTTTCAATTATCCAAAATTAATAAAGGAAAATGCGTTTGCCCTTGATGAAAGCTACCTGCCTTTGGGAGGAAACTTTCACTGTTGGGAGACTACAAAGCTTTTCACGGGAAGTGGAGGCTGGAATGGACTCTTCCTGGGCAAGAGGGGGTTCTCTATCTTCTTGCTGCACTAACTTTCCTTTAATGTGTTTTGCTAACAACTCTCATGAAAGCGGGATTTAAGGAACTGTGAAATGTTCACCTTTTGAAGTTAATGGGTGCTCTGTCTGAGCAAAGATTTCCAGACAACGCCTTTTCTCCACTCAGGTAAAGTCTCATCCAGCTCAAAGGAGTTCACAGCACATTAGTGTACGTAGGTCTGAAACACTGTTTTCAGTATGACTGAACTAACGTTACAAAACACTCTACCACAACGAATAAATTTAACAAAGTGATATAAAAATGCACGTTGGCCCGAGGCCTTTCCGCCACTTCTGCTGAAAATGACACATTAATGTTAACTGATATTAGTTCAACATCTTATCAGTTTGCTACTAGAATTCAATTCAACCTTCTGTTAAGTGGCATGCAACCTCTTGAATGTTATTTAACAGAAGGTTGAATTGAATTCTACCATGCATACAGGCATATTTTTCTACAGCAATAATTTAGATTCTAACCCATTCTTAGTTGAAGATTTCACAGAAAAAAAAAAAAAAAAAAAAAAAATTTAAAACTTTCTAAAACTAAATAAGATACCTCTTTCTTTCCTCTCTGTCCTTTCTGAAACAACAGAAATGTACTGTGATAAATGGAAGAAGAAATAAGAAGTAACTTAATATGATGTATGTTATGCCTGAACTTAAGATGTTCTTCTTAGCCAGAAAAAAATCAACATAATACAACATATATGGCTACAATATGGATATTATATAAATTTCCAGTGTTAGATGTATTATCATAACAGTTATGCTTTATCAAACGAGTAAAATATTTAATGACCTTTTGTTAATGTGGTACAGCTAAATATATTTGTGCTTCTTTTATCTTATGTTTCACTATCTTTAAATGCATTGATACTATTTCTTTCTCTTAATTTTCCCTTGGCTGAGTGTTTTGTTTTGATGAAAAGATCTCGGAAATGCTAGTCATAAAAATAAGATAAACGTTGTAATTCAAAGTCTGTTAATGATATAATCTCAGTCATCAGAAGATCTATGTGTCTTAAGTGTGAGCGTCTGACAGATGGAAGAAAAAATGACCTGAGTGTTAAAATCAGACAGTGACACAGAAAAAAAATAAAAATAAAAAAAAAAAGAGAGAGAGAGAGGATTTTTATTTTTATTATTGTTATTTCCTCCCACTCCTAAACTAGAAACTCAGTGTTGAAAACATGTCTTTAACATTTTACTTCAATTGGTATTTCTTTAAGTAGGCCTGAGAACATCGGTGAGATTAAGGAAAGTGAACAATCAAAGTCATAAGCTTTTATTACTGCTTAACGATGAAAAAAAAAAGTCATATGCACCTTATTTAGCATCATATGCTCTGGCACTCATGCATGCCTGGCCTCTGCTAATGATTTGACACTTTTAAATTAGCATATCTTTAATTTAGTATATCTTTATCTTCTGCAACAACGTTTGTAACATAATGGCGAGTTTTAGCACTGGCTGTACTCTCACTGCACTCTGTTCTTTAATTTTCTCTCACAATGTCATGGAGAAGGCAGCAAGACTTTGGTGGTAATCCAGAAGTGCATTGTCTTATTCTTAAGTGCTCTTTGGACCATGCCGAAATTAAAAGTTGATGGGTTCCTAAGGACAGAAATACTGGCTCACATGTAATTTTTTTTCCCCCTTCTTCTCCAGCTGGTACGAGGAAAGCAAAATGGCGAACTAGTGACTCTGCTGCCATCACTTTGTGTGACACAGAATGGCCTGGCCGAACAATCAGTCTAACAAAGCAGCCCTGAGAAATAAAACGGGGTCTTGGCAATAGCAATAATTTATGTAATTAAGATGGACATTCTGTTGCCAGAGTTGCACATGGAAACTTCAAGGTATTTTCTAGAAGACTGCAAACCTCTCCACAGTGATAAAGGATTCTGGCGGAATGACCTATTCAGTAGTTTAATTCTTCAGGAATACCTGAGATTAGACTTCTGCCTCGTTTTCAAGGGTGTATCTATTGCAGTGTGTGTGTATGTATGTCTGTTTTCTCATCATATATCCCAAAGGTGAGCATTTTCTATAAAGCAAACCAAATCAGCATTTGAAGTTCAGCAAGTCCCTTGCAGTGTTTTACTCTTTAAAAAGGATTCTCTGCCTGGAGAAAGCCAGAAGCAACGTGACTGAAATTCTCCATGTCTCCGCTGGGACTTGAGCTATGAGTTACAAGTAATTTGCAGGGACTTTCGCTTTTACAGGTATCACTGAGTTAAGGGGCACTTTCTCATGCAGGAAGGGGCTGCAGTCAGACAGCAGCGCTTCCAGGGACTCTTTTCTTTTTAGCTCGTTATGGTAAGCGGGCAGCTACCAGGAGTAGAGATGGGAAAATCCTCTCGCTAATTAGTTTTCCCACTTCTGGCAGTCCGAGAAGCTGCGTATGGGCCTGAAGTGCTGACCGCTCAAATCCGGCTGCGGTTTAATGAGAGCGAGCTAGGCAGAGTCAATTAAATCAAATTCTCGCTAACAACCCTAATATATCTGCAGTGTGTGTGTGTGTGTAGCAGAGGCGACTGCAGCAGCAGCAGCAGGAGGGAGAGATTCACAGTATTAATAAAGGGATTCACTGCTGCATTGAAAAAAAAAAGAGATGAGAAGGAGGCAGGAAACTTCTGTGTGATGTTTGCATTGGGGAAGGGGTGAGGGAAGGGTGTTTGTGCCTCTGCTTGTGAATGAATGAGAGAGGAAGGGAGGGAGGGAAAGGGCGAGAAGGGAGCGAGACACTCACAGAGGGAGTACTGAAAGGAAGCTCTGTCCCCTAAACCCAGATAACCCGCTTGCAAGAGCTGGTGCTGGAAAAATGGTAAGGACCCGGAGTTGAAAACATTTTCACTTTAATACTGAAAAAATATGCCATTATAAAATCCTCGAATAGAATTAGTAAGTTCCACTTGCTTCCTCAGTTCTGATTTCCTCAAGTTATAGTAAGATTTACAACAGCACAGATTTTTTTTTTACCATTAAACTTTGCAGCCTAAGCACTAGAGTGACATTAATTGGTCATGCTTAACTGCCTCCTTTTTTTTTTTTTTTTTTTTTGAGTGTTTACACTGTTACCATAATAGAAATCAAGGATACTAATTTTTACATTCAGATGGAAAGGCAATACTGAGCATGTGTACTGAAAAGGAAGAGGGATAAAAGAAAAACAAGCCTCCCCGCGCCCCCCACCCGCAGGAAATCAACCAAACCCATCAGCAACAAAATAAATCTCTGCCAACAAAGTAATTCTCGCATAAAAAAAAATAAGGTAAATGATCCAATGAGAATATTCATGCAAGTATGTCTTAATGTCTTAAATAAAACATTTACATTTTTCCCACAGTAAAAGTACAATCTCTACTGCCTATTGATCACACAGAAATGGCGAAATGGCATTTTTTATTATTATTATCATACTGTATTTCGTATATAGAAGGTTTGATACGAAGGGACTTATCAGGTAAGAGGGATGATGGTGTGAACTAGACGCTGGCTTCCAGCAGACGGGAGCTGGAGCGTCCCTGGGGTGCGTTGTATCCATGCGAGTCATGCAGCACTTTTTTTTTTTTTTTTTTGTCTGTTTATCTGTCTCTTCTCATTTATTTACATTACATTCATGCCTTCGTGCAACTTCCCGCTCCTGCTCTGCTGCCAAGAGGAGGCCGTCCCCGGCCTTTCCTCTGACCCCCGCTTTGTCCCAGCCTCTCGGCGGGCCTCGGTCCTCAGGGGCTGCGGCGGGGGCAGGAGAGCGGGGTGCCCAGGAAGAAAAGCCGAACAAAACCCACCGGGGAAGAGAGCGACAGCCCGGTATAAGCTCGAGCCATCACCGGATGAAGCTGCTCTCCGGGGGGCGGCCCCGCCGCTGGGCTCCCCTTGCCCCGGGCCACAATGTTTGCTGGGAAGGCGGGAGGAGGGGGAGGGTGCGTGTTTTGTTTCTCACGATAAGTAGCTCAGGTCAGGGCCGTCCCTTGTCGGCCCCAGGGGCGGACGAGGCTCAAGTGCTGGGTTCCCGGTCGGTAGTTGGGAAGCGGCCCCCGCGCCCTGCCTGACGGCTCAGTCCGACAGCGAGTGGGAGCCACAGTCATAGACCCGGTGGGCTCCATCGGTGCTGTAGGGCCCGTTGTGCCAGTAGGACGAGTCGCAGACCGTCTGCAAGGAGTTGATCTCGGAGGCAGAAGAATTGGCGTCCCTCCTCTTGGAGCGCTTTCTGTTCCTCAGGATGAACACGAGCATGCCCACCACCGTGAAGGCAGAGGTCACAAAAACCAGCAGGAGCCCCGGCACCAGCACCGAAATGGAGACCCTGCTGGTCTCCAGGTAGGAGTTGGAGTGAGTACCCGTCTCTGCCAACCCAGTGCTGTTTTTATTAGTGGAAGTTAACGTGGGCGAGACTTTTAGCTGAGGGCAAATGACGTCGTTGGAGAGAGACTCGAAATCCTCCTTGAAGAAATCTTCTGGGGACTCACACCTCAGGTCGCTCATAATCACCTTGGGGCGCAGCATCTCTGCCCACTGTTTGAAAGGCACGATAGGGCAAGTACAGTCCCACGGGTTGCCGTGCAGGTCGATCTGCGTGATGGAGGTGAGCTGGTCCAGCACCCCCGCCACCGGCAGGTACATGAAGTAGTTGTTGTGTATGCTCAGCTTGGAGAGCGAGACCCCGGCGAACACGTCCACTGGGAGAGACCTCAGCAGGTTGTTGTTAAGGATAAGGACCCGCAGCTTGGGCATCGCGTTGAAGGTGCCAGGCATGATCAGCTGGATCCCATTAAACTCTACATTCAGATACTCCAGGTTCTGCAGCCCAGCGAATTTCTCCCGGGACAGGGTGTCTAAGTAGTTGCTATCCATGTAGAGCCATCGCAGATCAAAGAGGTTCTTGAAGGTGTTGTTCTCGACGGTGGCTATGTTGTTGTTGCCCAGATCCAGCAAATTAAGTTTCCGATAATCCAGAAAGTGGGATTTCCTGATAGTGTGTATTTTGTTGTCTCTCAGAAACAGCTCCTGCACGTTGGATGGCTTGGGCTTCAGATCCACCAAGCTGCTCACATTCCTGTCGTTACAATTAACCTTTAAACCCGAGCCGGGGATCTGATCGCAGCTGCAGATGTGAGGACAGGACAAGGTAGACGGTAGCTTGCTCTTCACGCTGACTGTCGACACAGCAGCCGTAGGTCTGGTCTTGATCTGCCAGTTGACGGGGATCTTTGTACCTCCGTTTGGACCAGATCCTGGCGTGGCAGGATCTTCTTTGCCATGTATTTTAAAGGGGGTTGGAATGGGACCAGGATCGCAGGTTTCTTCTTCGGCAGGGGGAGCAGCTAGACTAGAATCCACTCTGTTCTTTTTGCACAGCTCTTGCTCTGTGGTCTCATTTAAATCTTTGCCCTGCAACCTAGTGGGAGCTTCACAAATCACTCTGCCGATCAAAGCGTTTTTGGGTATGTTTTCCAGCCATTCCTTCAACGATAGCAGATCGCAAGTGCAATCCCAGGGGTTATCCTCTAGTAGGATTTCAGCAATGCCTGGGATCTGCTCCAGGACCTCCTCGTAAGGCAAGGTTTTAAGACGGTTTCCCCGGAGGTCGAGGTGGGTGATCGGCACATACTGAAATACGTTGGGGGGCAAGGTGCTGATGAGATTGTCATTTAAAATCAGCACCTCTAGTTTGTTTAAGTCCCTAAATGCTCCCGGGTCAATATCCCGCAATAGATTAAAATCTGCCTGGAGATACTCCAGATCGTCCAGCCCCAGGAAAGTCTGCTTCCTGAACGATTTGATCTTGTTGTTGTTTATGTGCAAACGTTTCACCAGCTGCAGCCCAAGGAAAGCCCCAGGAACAATCTCATGCAAACCGTTGTTTTCCATGTGCAAACTGACTGCATTGTAAAAGTTAGCAAACTCATTAGGGAAAAGTCGAGTTAGGGAATTTCCATGCAGGAATAAATGGTAAAACTGGGAAGTTGGGGCAGTGAAATGTTGCAAGCTGGTAAATCCCTTTTTCTCACAGTCTACGTGCAAATCCCCTTCTATCTCGTTGCAGGCACAGATCTTCTCTTTGCAAACGTCCCCCGTAACGTTTCCAGCAGCAAAACAAAGAGACGTCTCCAGCAACAGAATCCAAAGCAGCATTTTTAAACCGAGCGATTCATTCCCGATCTCATCACAAAGTAGCAGCCACCATCCTCCTCACACCGAAAACAATTCCAGTCCATTCAATACATGAAATGTCCGAACAACCACCAAAGGGAAGAAAAAAAAATGCGGGTAGAGGGATCAGGGAGGGTCGGCGAAGGAGGGGGGGGGCACGAGTCTTTTCTGCTGTATTTCTCTCTTCCCCCCCCCCGCCACGTACAACTGCAACAGCCCAGATTCCAGTCAGTAATTATATCCGCAAACTATCCAGGCACGTACTGCAAGGCACGCAAAAAAAAAAAAAAAAAAAGAGGGAAGAAGAAAAAAAAAAAAAAAAAAAGGGTGGAAGGGAATATAAAAAAAATAATCCCCCTCCTCCTCCTCCTCGCTTCCCGCTAAGCGGAGGTGCGCGGGGTGCGCTGCGCGGGCAGCAGGGCGCGCAGCGGTCGCTGCATGTTGGAGCGAGGCGGGCAGCGGGTGCCGCGGGCAGGGCTGCACCGGCCGCGCGCCGCTCCGCTCCACACTGACCTTGCCAAACGCGGCCGCGCTCCGCTCCGCGCCGCGCTCCTCTCCGCACCCGGCTCCGGTGCGCGCCCGCTGCTCCGC